>MU616795.1:0-41625 GCA_025201705.1 Dissophora ornata | reverse complement strand
ATCCGGCATGGCCATGGGGCAGGATCATGCGACAGGGTCATGGGACGCGACAGCCGGATGACTTGGACGAGCTTCTGGCTACCCACGGGTGGCGCAATGTTAGCGACGCTCTCTAGGACAAGCCGTCGGAGGAGTTCCAGAAAGTTGCTCACGACATCGTCACCCATGTGCTCCGGATGTACCAGGAGAGTGACCTCACCTTCCCCAAGGGCCCCGCGGAGGCCTGGTTCAGCATCCACCTGTGGGGTTATCTCTGCCTTGCACTCTCCCGTCGCTGCTCTTTGGAGTACAGGTCTGGAGAAGTCTTCTCGGATGCCTCAGCCAACCGACGCAACAGGCGACGCACCCGGGACGGTCGGCAGTACGTCGGCCATAAAGTTGATGGGCTGGTTGTGGTGTAACAGTAACAAGAAGGAGCAGTGGAGGAGGCAGGGATCTAGGGAATAGGCAGGTATCCAGAGAATGGGCAGGAACGAATGCCGTTTATTGTACAGAAGAGGAGGGGTATTTATATTGTAGTGTACAAGGAAGGAGGAATGGTTATGGACGAGGTTACTATGAAACAGTGGGCAATACTGTTGCATGTGGTGTCGGCGCGATCACTCGAGATCTGTCACATGGAGGCCGCCAAGAAGGACGGAGGAGCCAACACCATGAAGTGCCTGGATGACACCAAAAAGCTGCTCAAGCTTATGAAGGACACACATGACATGATCCGCGAGAAGGCGACCCAAGATGTTCGTGATCGGCTCGTCACTTTTGGGCTGCGCATCTCGGGACCCACGGTCACGATCTTCACGCTGCGCCAGCGCCCCGGCCGGTTTTACCAAGCAGTTGCGGAAGCGACCGTGTCATTCCCATCTATTTGGCAGGACGGTGACACTGGCACGATCATTGCTGTCATCTCCCGGATCCTCATGCTCCGGAAGGCTGTCCTGGCCATGGCGGCATCCGTCACCATTTGGACTTCGTTGACCATCGACGGCCAGAACCCTGGTGGCCATGGCGACTGAATCGCTCCCACAATGACGTCCCCCCAGTTTCTGCCCACCACACCGGTCATCCCCCCTGAGGACATTCTCTCATTGGACTTGTAACGGTGCTTCCCCTTCCCAGGGGTCGACTGGCCAAGTTAAATGAGTTGATAGGGAAATTGAAAAGGCTTTCGAGCGAGGAGAAGGATGCAGCTTCGCGAGCATTCAATGCCGATCGCGCGAAGAAAAGTGCGAAAGAAGAATACGCTCGCGCGCGCGTTGAGGACAAGGATGTTCAAAAGTCTCAGAATCTTCTTGAACTGTGATCGATTTGATGGAAGGAGAGATGGTTGTTTCTTGTGGGAATGTGCTGACGACGCTTTTTAGTAGCAAAACTTTGTCATCTTAATAAACACTATTAATACATGTTCTGAATACCGATGCCTACTGGAGCAAAGCAAGGGAAAGGGGAAGACAAGGACAAGAACAGGGAAGACGAAGGATGCAAGAAGGGATATATTCAAGTTATTCAAGTTACAAGGTACAGTTCTAGGGAAACGGGGAGAGGGACTACATTGTGATCCTCGGTCCTGGTTGGGGCGATGTAATGCGGGTACGCGACTAAGCTTTCGTCTCGAAATCTTTGAGGTCCTGAGCCAGCGCTTGAGAACGAAGCTGGCCCTATACTTGCACCTGCTGTCCCCTTGCATCACGCAAAAGATGTGCCTGCACACAATCCCTGTGCTTTGCAGCGAGAGGCAGGTGCAAAAATACGGGCGGCCAACCGTGACCACAACGAATTCTTGTTGAGTGCGACGGATCTTGCTGCAGATGGAATAGACCGCAATAATTTCAATTGGGTCCAGTCTTGAGAGTAGCGATGCCAAAGAAGACTCGTGGAGGGCTTTCCCATTTCGATCGACCTATGCAAATGGTTTCAATCAAAAATCAGTCGTACTAAGAGGGCAAAAGAGTAGAAGGAAGAGCGCAGCACATCCTTACCATGCTGTTAGTGCCTGAGTAGTGCTTTTGTAGGATCACCTGGTTGTTAGAAAAGTTAAAGTCATGGACGAATGGCTAATACATCTCTCTGAACATTTTGTTACGTGCAAACCCTCCCAACATGTCGTTGTTCACCTGCACGACCTTGGGAAACATGACTGCTGCCAGGCCAGGGTTCAGGTTGCGTGCAGCTCCCTGCGCCTGCGCCTTCTTGCCCTCGGTATCCTTGGTGTAATTTGCCGCACTCGATCCTTGAGCTGGTGGCATTGAGGACGCCGATCAGCGATGCTTTACTGTTGAGTTCTAGCATCTTTAGCAGATGGTGAATTTTCTCGACTCGCTGGGCTGTCTCCATCCCGCCGTGAAAGAAGTACACACCCAAGGCCAGGCCCACCGGAAGCGATCGTTATAGAGCCACTGAAGGTACTCACTGACACCCCACATCGCCATCCCCATACGTGTGACATGACTCGTGCCCCCTCACGTCGAACTCACTGGTGATGAGAGAGCGGCTGACAGTCGTCAAAGAGATTCGGTATTTGGCATCAAAGCTATCCCTAACAGAACCACGTGTAGTAGACGCATTGGCTATTCTGGATAGGGTAGTTGCAGAAACAAGTTTACAGCGTTACGAAAATACTGTGAACAGGAGCAAAACAGAAAAGAGAGAAGAAAATAATACACCCTTTGTCTATCATCCCCAGCATGCCCAATTCTTTTTCAACTTGTGAGTAGCGAAACTGGTACAAAGACTGGATGATGAGGAAGTATGAGTTCAAGAAGTGGATGCGAAGGAGTGGAAGTGACAAGGACTAGACGAAAGGTGAATGTCTACCATATCGCAGGGCCACAGAAAGAATTCTTTACAATGCAATAAAGCGTCGGTACGTTGCAATTGACTGAGATCTAAATTTGCGTCGGGTGCGCGTGTCGCGTGTGGTGCGCGCACATTAAGTCGATACACGCTGCAATAGATAAATAAATGCCCCGCGTCGTGGGGTATACCTTGAACCTACCCCTCTTGGATAGCTGGTTACTCAATACTCCAAAAGCTGTTTTCTGTCCTGGCAGTTTCCACAGTCGATCTGCTCGCACACTCCTGCAACACATGCAACTCTTCTCGGTCTTCGGTGAATTGGTGAATTTATGGTGCTGCAATGACTGAGGAGGCTTTACTGCAAACCACTCACAGTCTGTACTGCAACACAAGTAGCTTTTCTCAGCAACCGCATGCATTGAGGGGGGCGGGAGTTTTCCTGTCTTTGGTGAATTTGGTGTAGTGCTGCAATGGTCGAGGAAGCTTTACCGCATGTATTGAGGGGAGTGGAAGTTTCTCTGCCTTTGATGAATTTGGTGGTGACGAACTTTCAAGATAATTTCCTGTATTTTCATCTTCACCTCTTCATCTTATCCACCTTGACCTCCACCGTTAGCTTAACAACCTTTCCTTCCTTCCATCAATTATCAAAATTGGAAAGTTACCCATGTACATCATATTTGACTCCAAGCAATGTTCGCTAACACCAGAGAAACGAATAGCCTTTCATCTTCTCCGATGCCACGCCAATACTCCTGTAACTTTCATTTCTGAGTATACAAAGGAACAAGTGGTGGTCAACCGCGACCTGGCGAAATGCATGTACTACCCATGCGTGCATGCAGCCCGCCCCCACACGTCAATCCTTAACTCAAATCCATCAACTCACTACAGGCAGTGTCAGTACATCAAGAGCCTCCACCTCAATTCAAATGTAACACCCAAGAGACCAGACCCCACGAGCCGACAAGATTGCCGCCAACAAAGCAGCCTGTATTCCGGAACCAACCTCTCTTGACATCACTAGTAGCACCAAGGGCACTCACACCAGGAGGCCCAACCAGTTCTGTCCGTATCACCACGTCATCACCCCTACCAGTTCCATCGTTATCACTGCCGGCTCCGTGGTTGCCTCCCCCACCGAGCTCTGCCTATTCCTCCACGACGTCGAGCTGAACGTCCAAGAAATGAACCGACAGGCCGTTGATGTGGTCGCGGATTTTACTAGGGCCATGCCAAGCGCCAATCAAGCACAAGCCCAAGAAATGAAGCAGCGGATTGTTGATATGGTTGCAGAGTGCCAACCATGCCGAACCTCCAGCACTCTGTGAACAATATTTTTCTGCATTCCGTAGAGAGAACCGACCAGCAAGGAATGACGACGCGTCGCTCAGCAGCATTGGAAGTGCAGGAAGCGTCCGAACATTGCTTTTACCCGACGATTCTGAACATGCTAACAAGATCTTGGCGGCCAGATACAAGGAGATGCAAGAGGAGTTCGCAAAAGGAAGTTGAGAAGGAAGCCAAGAAGGTTCCGAGGAGACATCAGAAGGCCAAGAAAGCTCAGATGAGGATGGCGAGTTGGACGAACATAACATAAGATTAATGTCGCTTTGAAGCTAAAATAAAGGGTGGACGGATGGCTACGTCTTAGCACCCACACGTTCTTGCTGATTTTTTTTTTGCTTCGCCAAAGAAATGGCAGAAGCCTGTCACATGAAGGAAAAATGTCCGCACGGTGAGATCGCTTGGTTTAGCTCTCACGAATTTCACTGCGTGCTTTGGTTAATCACAGGGGCAAGAGATTATATTCTTCTTTTTAAACTAATCCTGTTCGAGAAAACTCGGACTACATAAAAGGAACGTTGCCAGCCATCCAGCATGAAAGGAAGATCCAGGCGGTATTTTTGCATCTCGCATATTTATTCTCACCCCCCAAACTCCCGAGACCTCAAATAAAAATGGGAATGGAATTGATTCTCTTCATTATTCACTTTCATTCATCTCCCAATTCTCTTCAATCCTTTCTCCCAACCTTTCCTATTCCTGCAATATGCTTGCGACATGGCAAGAGTTCAGGTTCGGATCGATTACGAAGAAACTGAGTCCTATACCGTCAAAATCTCTGCACGAGACCCAGTTCGTGTATGTTGATGATATTCTGAAAGCTTTTAAGATCCTTGACGCGGAGGGGTTTGAGGCCGACGGAGAATTTAAGACTATCAAAGGGACAATTGTTTGCCTACGAGATGGTAACGGCATCCCGTAAGTCGCGACCCTCGTCATGTTAAAAGGCTATGTCGACAACAACATGAACAAAAAAAGACCAATAACGCCATCGCGATGTGTTTTCTCTTTTTAATACAGGTACGATCCGAAAAGAATCCTATGCTATCCCGAATGTGTGATCGAGGTGCTTTTCGAGACACCAAAGTCTGACTCGACTTCATTGGCATTAACTATTGCTCCTGGATCATCAGTGTCTTTGAATGAGTCTGTCGCTCAATTAAGCATCAAGAGCGAAGTCCCGACTGCAATGGACCCTTTTGAGCCACCCCATTTTGGCCTCTCCAGAAAATCAACCATGCAAATCCGAAAGGAAATGGAAGTCGCGACGAATGCCTTGATTGTTAGAAACCGTGCAGGGGGACCGTTGGATGTCCACTCTATCGTGGAAGAAATCCTTCCTCCTGAGTATCGCAAGACTACGACGACAGCCAGGTCTGCATTTGAGAGCACAGTCATCCACAAGCCGGATGGACCTCAATCCCAAGGTCATTTAACACAAGAGATCGATGGATTGAGAAAGGACAACAAGGAGATCAAGGCTGAGTTGGCCAAGATGATCAAGCTGCAAGAGACTTTGGGCGCCAAGCAAGATGAGATGCAAGCCCAAACTGGGAGTCAGTTTGATGTGCTTCAGTCGCTTGTCCAAGCTCTCTTGACTCAGACATACGAACTACACGAGCACCCGATCCCTCGTCTATTTGTGGTCCTTCCGCAGGATAGCACCAGATGGAACGTCTTGGATCCACACATCATCAAGTTCCGGCTCTATTTTTGTGCGAATGTGGAGAACACACCAAGTCGGCCAATAACAAGATCCATCTTGCAAAGCATGAGGGATACGAAATCTTTCGCCCTTCAGATTTTTTTAAGCAATACGGCCCATATGTCCTTACAATCCTAAAGATGCTCAAGTTTGGTATCTCTATCGCCGGGGTTGCTGTTCCAGCTTTATCTCATTTAATCAGAACGGATGCCATCGGCCAGGCAACTGCCAGATTACAACAGCTGAAGGACAATATCGAACCTCGCATAGAGCAAGCCATAGACTACATCAAGAGCCTCTCCACGGAGGACAAAGCTGTCGAGGACTTTGCCAGCCAGATGGAACACAAGGAAGCATTGGAAGGGGCCGATCTGCGCAAGCTGGATACGTTTCTGAAGGACAAGGATGAGAACAAGGTGTTCGGCAATCTGTTCAGAACGGTCACATTTGACGGACATGTCAAATGGGTCTGCATTGACCACTATCGTGAGAACTATCAGGCAGCGCAAGCCAAAACGTTCCAGATTACAGTGGATTTGCTGGGTGGATCATTTGACGAGAGTATAGGTCTGGTAACGGTGACACTTAGGTCTAGAGCGTCGGCTCACCAACTTCATGAAGCCATCGCCAATGCCAAGGGTATTCTCGAGCTTGATATCACATTGTGTTGGGTCCAGGCATATGCGGACTTCACCGATCTTAAGGATATGATAGCGGCATCGACGACCATCAGATCAATATATCTCAACTTGGGGTTCGATGTAGGCCCTACTATCGATACTCCACATGCAAATAGGCGATACGACCCTATCTTCCAAATTATGCGACTCCCTTCCATCCGGTCTTTTGAGATCCGCCGCGTTCCCAAAGATTTCTTTAAGAGATCCAGCCCATTGACCAGCGATGTAGAGATGTTGAATCTGAGGCACCTTCGTGTTGCTGGAACGGCTACTTTGACAGAGAGGCCAAGGGGTGAAAAAAGGGGGCCGTATGAGGGTTACAACGGCTTTAAATGGTCGCAGGTGGATATTAACAAGTTCAAACAGCTGATATCTTGCGCGCCGAATCTGAAATCCGGTGAGCTCGCAGATATTATTAATAAGACTGGACGCATGTACTATAGTGAGCCAATGCAAGGTGCTTGTGAACCGTTTGAAGAAGTGTCGGTACACCATGTTGGGGCACCACCACTTCGTTACCATCTTTACAGATGGTATGAATACAACAATGTTTCATATCATTATCGGTAACTACTAAATCACCGTGCTTCTCCACCCACCGCTTCAATAAACAGAATGCCGCAGCATCTACAAACTCTTGGTACATGTGAATACATGCATTGTCAATGATGACAATTGAGCTTGGAAATGGCCCCCGAGCCACTCACTCAACCTTCGCAACGTATACCTAACGTTTCCAGCATCCTAATTTTGCTGGAAACACAATGAACAATAGTACTACAAACTTCTCATAGGTGGGGCCTTACGTAAAGGCTGCCGGGACCCTGCACAAACGCAGACAGCAATTCATTTCCTCAGACGGGCGCCATGTTATTGGAGCATAAAATGATATCATCGGGGCATGATCATTTTATCGAGTCAACTATATTATCGCAGCCATAGTTGGTGCTGCTATCAGCTAAATCAGGCGCCATGTTTAGGCGTAGTCTGATACAGAGTTCACTTCGTCCATCAAGAGCGGTGATTTTGGACATGTTCGGAAGTCTCTCAGATGGTTCGCTGTCATTTCCTAGTCCCGGTCCACCTTCAATTACGCCAACGACTCTTGCACCTTCACTGCTACTTGAAGTATGCTTGGGTCGAAGAAAACAAAACACGCCGTCCTGTCCTCTAAGTTGGCGAACACAACTGGAAATCTGCAAGGCTGGAAACCTGTGGACCAATACTGGGAGCACTCCAATCCAAAGAGCGTATGGAAGATCAATTTAAATTGTCAAGTAACAAGTATAAGCATGCGGCGGTATCTCGGAATCGGATATGGGAAATTTTTTTGAGAGCACTTTCGGACAATGGCATTTTGGGCCGAGATCTCGAATCTTGGGCACTGCAGGATGCAGACACAAAGGCAGTGGAGAATCTTTTTGTAGATGGCCTCAGCGGTCTGTAGGTCGAGGAGCGTATTCGCGACTTCATCAAAAGGTATGCTAACACTAGCCAAGGAATGGAGGATGAACTTGAAGTTATAGGAGCAGAGAGTGCCGATAGTGATTATATATCCAAAGGAGCTTTTAATCTGGATACCGGCGGACCATTGGCGGTGCAACTGTACTAGTTGTGAGAAGGCACTGAAAATACTATCGTCGTCCTTCTGGACTTTGGTGTAATTGTGATTATTGTTTAATCCCATTAGCAAAGACACCGCGCCGTTTTGAGGGGGGATCCTTGGTTACTGAGATAGCTCGCTGCAGCTAGGTTATTCTTGCTATTGAAAAAGAGAGCTTTTGAGAATATCCGTTTTGCATCGAGGCGTCCTTGTGGCGTAGAAGGCGCAGGTGTCGAGGGCCGAGGAGGAATGCGTATATAAAATCTGAAGGCAGTTGTTGAACTGGAGGCAGTGCCAGTTCAGGCGCCGGTGTGCAATGCACGAACGATAGTTCAACTTCTTGCACTCACGCCACTTTCTTTCCCGAACATGTCGATCTGTCTTTTCGAGCAGCTACGATGGCCTTATTCGCAAGAGTCATCCGAAGGCTTCGGCTTCTTGATGTCCCTGAAAATACACGATCGTCGTCTTGAAATCCAAGAGAAGCTTGAAGTCCTGATAAGAGTCGAGAGGGTGCTGAAATTGGAAACGATGTACTTGATTTACGGTCGATCGTTGCCAACATTAATGATGCGCGCACCCAGCTCAAAGTGCAGGCTGCTTCGGACAGTGGCCAGTGTTGCAAGCGGAAAGGCACTGTCTTTGGAAGCATAGAGCGCAGCAGTCCCTGGAAGAGCTGCATCGCCATTTATGCAAACAACATGATGTTGACGGCGATGCTGGTATCTGGACATAGGGGAATCACATTTTCTCCGCGGTTTCTTGTGCAGACAAGATGTCTTTTACCTTTCACTCTGTCTCTTTTTTTCTCTCTCTCTCTCCCTCCCCCCCTCTCTCCCACTTTTCTGTATTAATTTTCTTCAGTCCTCAGAACCATCATATCCCTCCCTCATCTCTCAGTCGCACTCAACGGAACTTCCCCAGTTGAATCTAACACCCATTCACACCATTTTTTTTCGCCTTCAAAATGGCGCAAGCATTCAGCTTTGGAGACGTTGTCGAGTATCTCGAGCCTATATCCTCTGCCATCGCAGGAGAATCTGACTACGTATTTATGGATGAAGTGCTTGAAGTCTTTGGCATCATAACCCCCAAGGATGACAATCACCCTCGCCTTTGTGGCTTTAAAGTCGGCGTGGTCCGCGTACCTTTCTTGAGAGATGGCAACAATATCATGTAAAGGAACAATTTTTTTTTTTCATCTCTTGATTTTAAAGCTCTCATTAAAGTCAGTCATTATTTGCTAACGCTACTGTGTCCTTATGCCAAAAAAATAATGAAATACAAACGTCAGGTATAATCCAAGACGAATCCCCTGCCGCCCAGGACAGACCATCAACATTACCATGCCGACTGCAAGTCACGCGTCCGAGGTGTCTTCCATCGAAACCATCAGCCAGCTGTCAATTTCAGAACCGCTCCAGGCAACTTCAGTCAGAAAATCAACCATCCAGTTGCAGGAAGAATTAAAGACCAGCTCAGAGACCGTGGAAATCGCGACACTGTCAGGAAAAAAACCGGACGCGACAATTATCCAAAGCATGGCGACTGGTACATTAGCCCACAAAAGTGACCGAGCGGATATTGAATTTGAGTTACTTGGTCATAAAATCGACAAAATCCAACTTCAAGGGGACACCACCCAGAAACTAATCGAGAAAGTTTTAACGATGCAGCGGGAGGCATTGGACCGATTGGCGTTGGTTCAGAGCAAGGCCGAAGCAATTTTGGTTCAGAACTACGAGCTGCTGGAATACACAATTCCGAGATTGTTTATTGTGCTCCCAGACACTACCTCCTCTTTGTGGATGCCTTCGCAGCTCCTCCAGACCAAATTTCGCCTTCATTTCATTTGTGAGTGTGGCGAGCACACCAAATCCAATGGCAGCAAGATCCCGCATCATTTGCATCTGGCGATCCATGAAGGGTACGTGATCCGAAAACCAACAGAGTTCTTTGCCAAATATGGTCCTTTCCTGCTGGTCATGTTGGAGATGATCAAGTTTGGTGCCAGCATTGCAGGATACGTCGTACCAGTATTGTCCACCCTGAAGGTCGCCGAAATTACCGACAACATCAAAGATAAATGTGATTCAGTGACGACGCAAATGGTTGATGGGGTCGACAAGTCTATAGAATATTTGCAAGAATTTCGCGACAAGCAAATGATCGATGAAGGTCTTGACCCTAGCTTGACGACGGGTGACTTGGCTCAGTATTTGACTGGAGTGGAAGGATTGGAGGGTGTTGATTTGCGGCAATTAGAGACGTATTTGGACAAGAGCACAACTGACAGGGCTCTCGGTAACCTATTCCGAATGACCACAAAGACTGGCCGCGTCAAGTGGGTCTGCCGCGACCATTACCGAGAAGGGTACCAAGAATCCAGTGTGCAGAAAGTAAAAGATATCGTGGTGTCGACTGGTGGAGATTTTGACGAGCAATTGGCCAAGATTACAATCGTACTCAGATCCAGTGTTGCAGCCGAAGAACTCTTTACCGCCATGGCGAGATCCAAAGGAATCCTTGAGTTGGACCTTGATCTGGATTGGAACCAAACCAACGACGATCTTGTCAAGCTTAAAGCAATGATTTTGAAGTCAAATATCGCGGTTTTAAGATTGAACCTGAACTCTTTTACGGGACCTGCACTTGGCATCAACTTTACAGCATCTCGACGGTATGATCCCATCTTCGAGATAGGAAGGCATCCATCCTTAACGTCTTTTGAGCTATTGGGTCCGCCTGTCGATATATTCAAACGAGTCCGCTCGATTCCCAAGGAAGCAGACTATTCAGGGTTACGACATTTGAGCATTGGACCATGCGAGTATTCACCCAAAGGCGTCGCGTTGTTGAAATCAGTTTTCTCTTCCGCACACAATCTTTCGAATTTGATCCTGGATGTGCCGATCGAGGAAGTTGCTTCTGTTTACAATATATTGCCAGAGCAACAGACATGCGCTGTTGAGTTCGTGGGCTGCATTCGAATCAAGGCCTTATTCCGTGAACAAGGAAATGTTTTGCAAGACTTTCCACAGTTGATCGAGGTCTTTGGACCAATGGTTGAGGATTTGGATATTGGGCAATACGGACTGAGCGATGACATTGCAATAGCATGGGACAATGCCACCAGTATGAGTTCTAAACTCAAAGAGCTCGTTATCGGACAGCAGCAATCTACGGCATCAAGTGGACAAATGATGAGCTGGGTGGTGGCAAGGAGTCTGTTACAAAAGTTGAGTTTTGTTTGCGATGAGCACATCATCGTCATTATTGGATCGATCCAATGGCAATATCTGCGACATTTGGATTTTTCAAACAGGATGCGGGACATGTCGGCACCGCTGCGATTGATGCTGGATTCGATGGCTCGATATTCACAGCCGATTGAATTGGAGTCCTTTGTATATGTTTCAATGGAACGAGATGATGATGGCGCATTTGATGTTGTGCTGCAGATTGTTCGCCAATTGTCTCTGTGTCGGCTGGAAGTATCTGTTGGGATGAATGGAGACCAAATCACCTTGCTCCTTGAATCGATTGACTACAGTCGACTAAAATATTTACAAGTGTATACAAATGGAGTATACTCTTTAACGACTCAAGGATTGTTGGACGCCGTCCCAGACCGCGCTGCCTTGGAGACTTATGTCATCTCAACTGCTCCTATCTCGGCAGAGAATATTGATCAGATGAGGAAGAGAGGAATTGAGCTGCGTAATTAATATTGGCAAGAACAAAGAAAAATGTACGAAACTCAATTGTGCATCGATGTGTAAATTTTGAACTACCTCTTTGATAGTGCTGTTTATTGTATATGTCATGAACGTTGGGCATGCTGTTTTACTGATGGGTGCAGCATTCAACTGAAGCACAGCAGCTAAATCAGGCTCACTTCGTCCATCAAGAACGGCGATGTCGGACATGTTCGAGAGTCTCTCAGATGGCTCACTATCAGTTCCCAGTCCCGGTCCATCTTCAATTACGCCAATGAACTCTTGCACCTTCACTGCTGCTTGAAGTATGTTTGGGCTGAAGAAACAAAACACGCCGTGAACGCAACTGGAAATCTGCAAGGCTGGAAACCTGTGGACCAATACCGGTGGGAGCACTCAAATTGTCAAGTAACAAGTATAAACATGCGGCGGTATCTCGGAATCGGATATGGGAAAAAATTTGAGAACACTTTCGGACAATGGCATTTTGGGCCGAGATCTCGAGTCTTGTGCACTGTAGGATGCAAACACAAAGGCAGCGAAGGATCTTTATGTAGATGGCCTCAGCGGTCTGTAGGTCGGGGAGCGTATTCGCGACTTCATCAAAAGGTATGCTAACACTAGCCAAGGAATGGAGGATGAACTTGAAGTTATAGGAGCAGAGAGTGCCGATAGTGATTATATATCCAAAGGAGCTTTTAATCTGGATACCGGCGGACCATTGGCGGTGCAACTGTACTAGTTGTGAGAAGGCACTGAAAATACTATCGTCGTCCTTCTGGACTTTGGTGTAATTGTGATTATTGTTTAATCCCATTAGCAAAGACACCGCGCCGTTTTGAGGGGGATCCTTGGTTACTGAGATAGCTCGCTGCAGCTAGGTTATTCTTGCTATTGAAAAAGAGAGCTTTTGAGAATATCCGTTTTGCATCGAGGAGTCCTTGGTGGCGTAGAAGGCGCAGGTGTCGAGGGCCGAGGAGGAATGCGTATATAAAATCTGAAGGCAGTTGTTGAACTGGAGGCAGTGCCAGTTCAGGCGCCGGTGTGCAATGCACGAACGATAGTTCAACTTCTTGCACTCACGCCACTTTCTTTCCCGAACATGTCGATCTGTCTTTTCGAGCAGCTACGATGGCCTTATTCGCAAGAGTCATCCGAAGGCTTCGGCTTCTTGATGTCCCTGAAAATACACGATCGTCGTCTTGAAATCCAAGAGAAGCTTGAAGTCCTGATAAGAGTCGAGAGGGTGCTGAAATTGGAAACGATGTACTTGATATTCGGTCGATCGTTAACGATGTCAACATGATCGAAGTTCCTGTTTGTGCGTGTGAAGGCGACTACATCCTTTCCGCGGACGAACTCAAACGCTACTTTGGCGTGGAACCCTCAAGGATGGGGAGGCTTCCTGAATACCTCATCGTCCCGCGTCTCAATAGCACTTGGAATGCTAACCGTTCCAAGAGCACCGGCCGCTCTTGGTGGGACATCACCGGCGAAGTTGTAGCCTACAAGCCGCTTGAGTGGGTTCCCATCGTCCGCGAGAGGAGTACCATTCCCTACAACTGCTTCGAGGTTGAGTATGAGAAGAAGACAACGGCGATCCCGACGTCGTAGATCTACGGCCACTTTGAAGCATCCTTCACCATGTCCATTGGCGGTGGCTGGAAGGGCCTCAAGGCTGAGCTCTCCACCACCTCCAGTGTGGAAGCAAGCTACAGAACTTCCACCAAAGTCAAAGAGAAAGGCAAGATCGGCGACGTCGTCATCAAGGAGCTTGCCATGGGTATGTGTCTGCGCGTGCAGCGTGTCTACGAGCGCTCCGTAAACTTGTACCTCAACAACGAGGCCAAAGGCAATTCCTTAACCTGGGATGGACCCGAATCGTGGGATGAACTCCGGATCGTTTCCAGTGCCCTCCGCGACGTGAAGCCTTTGCAGTTCCACCCTATCAGAATGAGCGGGACTGGACATAGCGATAGTCTGTTTCTGCAGGCTTTTCCGGTTTTCAACGTTGAAAAGAAGTTGACTGATTTACATCTTGTCCTGAGCTGCGAGGGTTGGACTCATTGGTTCGTTTACAACGGTGGGACTAAGACTGTTGGCGGCGACAGGTTGGAGACTTTGCCTATGCCGGATAACAAGAAGCCGTTGATAACATTCATTGAAGCTGGAGATAAAACGACAGAGCCCGGACTGTCATGTGTAGAGTGTCGACATAGTCTAGAATATTGTGTATATCACGGGTCATGGATGTAAGATTGTAGAAAGTCCGCGAGGGGTTCGTAGGATAGCAACAATTGGAGTGCATGGGTAGATTGTCCAACGCTCCTGTACAGATTACCTTGTTCTCACACTCGGCGTAGTTAGATGGCAGGACACGACATTGACAACCGAAGCCAGAATGCTGTCTGAGTATAGGAGTCAGTTTTGACGAAGGGCTGTCCACGAAATAAAGAGCCCTTGCTCAATTGCGTAGACACGTAAGTGCGGACATTCCGCCAAGATGCACCGTCCTCGCGCCGTCTTCGCGTACATTTCTCTTCCTCTAGTTCAGAGACACTTCTCAATCACCTATTCTCACATCCAGGATTTTTTTCACTGACGATCTGTAGTGGAGGAAATACAGAAGGCATGTTGCTTTTATTGTAGACGTACAAGTGCTGGCAAAAATAAATAAAATAACAGAGACTCTAGCAAATGAATGGCTTAAATACAACCGCAAGGATAAACAGCAATCAAAGATAATATGCAGTAAAAAAGAGAGCAAGCGCCCTTCCAGATCCATTTGACCGAAAGGCAACTAGAGAGCAGTTTTTAACCTTCACCTGAAGCACTGCATGGCCACGACCGCGTTCGCATCTGCCTCGGCCTCTCGTCCTATAGAAACAAACGTGAAAAGGATAAGAAAAAACTCATATTTAAGAGATTATTGTGTCCATGGCCAAAACAGTCCTTGCGAGGTGCAACTGTTTGTACCATATCGTTCGCGGATGAACGCTTTGAGGCATAGATTCTCTTGAAGGAGGGGCTCCAGATGTGTCTGGTCTGCCTCTCGCGATCCGGGAAGTGGTGCGTCGTCCAGAACATGGATTCCTTGCATGTCATGATACTCTACATCCATGAAGGGTTCCGATAGCAGCGATAGTGGTGGTGTCGGTTGAACTGGCTGCTGGTGCCGGTGTTGTTGCTGAGGTGGGACCGGTTGTGATCCTGGACTATTCATTATTTCCGGCACTAACGTATTCTGACCAGTCGCTTGCTGAAGTGAAGGCTGGAGAGCTCTATAAGTCGAATCTTTCGTTGGCGCGTCAAAGGCAGGAGGGTGGCTGGGCGGAAGGCTCAGGGACGCCTGATCCCGAAACGAGAATTGCTCGTACCAAGACAGAGTGGGTGTCGTTGCCAGGGTTGAGATAATTGTAGTTGAGTTTGTCTGGTCAACAGCAGGGACTGGCGAGCTGATACGATCTAGGACAAAGCTGGGTTGTCGAGTCGACAAAGGAATTGAGGAGAACTGAGTAGGGATCTGAAGCAAACTAGCGGGAGTAGTGTTGATTTGTCTGTCAGCTTGTCCACAAGTTTGGTTGCTGAGTTTCGGCGCCATGCCAGCAAGAGTCCCTTGCAAGCGGTTGAACTCGTTCGTGGCGATCAAAGGATTGTTCAACAAGTCGCTCTTCTCCTCAGTCGCAGAGAAAGGCAATTTTGTATGAGCCGGCTTGTAGACCTGATTATGGTTGCGCGCCATGGCAGTAACCCCAGCAGCGCAGAGTGACGACGACTCATCACGGATGGTTCCATTGATGGCCTGACGGCGCCCTGGCGATCTCTCTGACATCTTGACCTCTGAGTGCGAGTCCTTTGGAAGTGAGATAGTAACCATGCTCTTGTTGATCTTGTCCGTCCGACATGGGTGCCTATGCTTATAGGATACCTCCATGGAGTTGTCGTCCTCGACAGCATCCGAGCATTCTTTTCTAGGTCCGTCATCAACACTTCTGCCAGAGATTTCTGATACACCACTGCTTTTGTCTTCGCCGCTGTCATTGTTTTCGTCTTCACTCCAGTTGATCTCGCCGCCAGTCGAGTCTGTGTCATTGCGAAATCGCTTCGATCGCCGAGCGTCTCTCGCATAGCCCGATGGGCGGATACGGCGAGATCCTGTCCTAAGTGACGTGTATGGCTTTCCAATCGTGCCGCGGAACCCTTTCGCGTGTGGGTTGAAGCTTTTCTTCAGATCGTTGACTTTGTAGTTCTGATAGTGCGTCACAGCAATAAACGCGGTACTGTCAAAAATGAAGGTCTCCGACGTGACCATGGCTTGAGTTTGTTGAGAGCACAGGATCAAGTGGAGGCGTGGGCGATACCTGTGGAAAGACTTTATGTGAAAGAGGTGACTACTGTCGCCAATGTCGCCCTTCTTGTGAGAGCCTCCCTTGCCGCCACTGATATCTGATATGGAAAAGTTATTGCTGAGCTTAACTTTAGCAAACGAGATTTGCCTACTCATCCAGTACGCTCCAGTCTGACAAAGATCAGGGTGTGTGTATGACTCCTGAGCCAGGATTTCGGTGACCATGCTTTCGTTGTCACTGGAGCTGTCGTCTGACCTCTTGGGCGACAGCGCTGGAGTCCACCTGCTATTGGAAAAGCGAAGTCGATGAGGATCAAGCTTCTCGAAATCGAGCCGAATAATATAGATGGAGTCCGGATCAAGATTGGCAGCCTCAAACACCAAGCATGGAAACAGACATCGCCCAGACTTCGTGATGATCATCTCGTTTTGCTGTTCGTGGAACTTGGCCCAGAGATCTGGGCCCATAAGCTGCAGAACAGGTAGAGAGCCTTTATCGGGTGCAAGGCGGTCTGTGGGACACATCAACGAAGATATGGATGTATCCGGCACTATCGCGTTCGACTTGAGAGTATTGTAGTTGTTACGCTTCGTGAGGTTGGTCGCCTTTCTCCTTGCGCTTTTGAAATCGAATCCTTGCAGTTTGCGAGTACTTCCAATATTACGCGTGTTTCTAAGAGACTCTTGGGGGTTGATTCCTTGAGAAGAGCTTGTCTTCTCAACTCGCCCAAGACGGGGGCTAGATATGTCCAAAATAGGGTGTTTTGCATGTATGTCATTGGCGCCTTTTCATCTTCCACATGTCATGACTAAAATGCTTGTCGTGCTTACTTACATAAAATGCCCGCCCTCGTTTTGCGCACCATTATCTCGGCCATTCTGCATAGGCGTTGTCGGGACGTGAGCTCCCGATGTAAATCGCCGGAGGTCATATCCTTTGTCAGCGGGGAGATTGCGATGTTGTGGCGACATATTAGGATCTCGTGGTAAAAAAACCTATATAGCGTGGTGAACACAAAGTGTTAAAAACGCGCCATTCGCCGATTTGCATACACAACTCCTTTTTCGTGTCTTTCATTCGTATCTGGTAGTGGATAGCTGCGAAGTAGCTCCGGACGCATAGCAATATACAAATAGGGCCAATATCGCTGTGAAATGAAGATCGCCGGGGGGCAATTGAAAGGTCCGAGTCTAAAATATGAGCCGCCGCAGTATCAACCACATCCTGGAAAAAAGTCTCCCTAGAGTCAAGTTTAAGCATAGCAAAGTATATCGATTCCATTTCGATGTAAAAGACGTTGTAACACGATATTTTTGCTCAAATTGAGTGGAACCAGGAGATTGGCAATGTTGATGACAACCGTGTTTTGGGGGTTGAGTGATGCGTATAGTTCTTTCCCATAATCCATATCACATCGAGTCGCATTGTTTAGAAACTGTCGGCCATTTCATAGTTTCATCCGCTATGAATATGTTTGAGAAATAGGCACGAATCCGCGCAGGCCGGAAAGACACACGAAAAGACCCCAGAAGCAGTGTTATTCCCTAAACAGGAAGAAGGTAGTGTAGGAGCAGGATAAAGGGACCGAACCTTGGATAGTTGTTTTGACTGACTGCTGCATCTCTCGCTTTCGTGGACAATGTAAAAGTCGAGTATAGCACCAACAACAGAAAAAAACAAGCAGGTGAACGAATGCAAATGGCGATTTACAACGTGAAGAGTTGGACAGAGAGCAAGTGCAAACGAACGCATTGGTGTATTTAATTCCTGCCGAGTTTGCTCTGGTTGATTTACAATCACGAGAAGAATGAGGGTTGGTGGCGTTTTATGTGCGAGGAAGGACGGAGGAAACTCTGACCTGAGAGCGGCTTTCTGGTAACGGGAGTGGTTACAGGGAGTTGCCCCTTTACTCGTGCAGAGGCTGGAAAAGGAAAAGAGTAGATGTCGACTAACTTGGGTGTTGGTGTTGGTGTGGATGGGCGGCGATGAGAGGTAGAAAGGGAGATCAAGTTCTTCTGTTTGCGGCAACGATAGAAGGCGGGAGAAAGAGAAGAATTGTAAGAGTTGTGGGAGGCTGCGGTCTAGCGGCCATGGTCCCCCCTCATTTATATACGCGTTGCTGCCAGTCAGTCGTAGGAGTAATTTCTATTTTTGACACGCGCAAAGACACTCCTCACGCCCAAAAAAGCTTGTATCCAGCGGCGATCCCTTCTTTTGTCCAAATCTCGCAATGACTCCATGGTTTTATGGACCGAGTGAATGGCTTTTTACTTGTTTGTATCGCTGCACCGGTCTGTTTGCTATTTCTGCTCCTCTATTTCTGCACTCCTCCTCTATATCCATATCCAGTTCCTGCAGGTTTCTCCTTCGCATCCGATGGTGATGATGATGACGAATTAGCGCGAGGAGGTCCTGTTGGAGGCAGCTTCCCATGCTCTTCTGTGCAATGGAACAGCCGCTTGAGCGACTCAAGGCAGACGGTGGGGTCCTGTTGGTTCTTCATCACACAGGCGTCGTAGTCCCTGATAAAAGGATCGCACATTTCCTTAACATGCTTGATGATAGGGACACTATTTCATCGACAAGAGGAGACGATGGTAATTAGATCCATAGGCACTAGGCATCGGAATACGCCAAATCGAACAACATTAAACTGTTCTTTCAGGGACGACAGAGAGTATGGAGCGACCAAAACGGCGAGGGTGTAGATGATAGTGAGGCAAATAAATGGCGCGTACTTGTCCTCGGAACACTTCGCCAGAGCTCTTTTTTGGGTGATGCACTTCATGTCCCAGTTCTCTGGATTCTGAGTGACGCACTTCTGGTACAGCTCCAACTGGAGACCACAGTGCTTGGTCACAAGGGCTACGGTGTTGTCTGCAACGTCCATGTGGAAAATGGCCATATACTTGGTTTAGAGGAATGAGGGAATGTAATGTGAAGTGACAGAGGAGCTTGTAGGGATTTGTTTATGGAGGACTGCTGCTGTACTTTTTTCCTTTTTTAGGACAATACTCGAATCTAATTGCTCTGCGCGCGTTGTGTGTGATTCATGCACGCGATCTCTTGGTGTGGATAACAAACACATTGGGCACACCGATCTCTGGCTATAGTAGTCGAGGGTAAAGTATATACCTGTTAGCGCAATGTCTTGCAGTTCCAAACCATATAACCGTATGTTGACAATCAGTACCATACCATCTCAGATATCACTCCAGCGACGTTTTCAGCGCGGTTCCGTCTCTGGTCTTGCGGAGAAGCGCCAGTGCCAGCCTGGCCTTGATCTGCATCGCCTGTGAGGTGGTGGGATACATCGAGGGGCGGGATCTGATCCTCCCCACGCGAAACATCCATAGAGGCATACATTCCATCCGCGTTGGGTGAATCAACAACTGCAGCTTGCCGACCACACTTGAAAAAGCCGCATGCAGCGCCCCAGGCTTCTCGACAGATCCAGCAGAAGCGATATCCGCAGAGCATGCAGTCGACTTTGTTGCAGCCATCGTCTCTGTGGATCAATATGCAGCAATTCGGGCACGGATTGGTGTTGGCGAGTTTCCACTGAATTGTATTTGCATCTAGTTCGGATCGGCCCTTGCCTTTCAAAGAAGTCATGGATGGGAAATCATTCTTTTTTGATGGCAGTAACTCTCCTGTCTTGGCTGAGCATCTTCTTTGAGAACTCGACGCTTCGTTATTTCCAGCAATCAGCGATCTCATATAGTCAGAGCAGTCCTGAGATTCATGGTGCGAAGACACGCCGCACTGCAGACATAATTCTTGGTTGCAGTGGTTGCTAAGAACATTGTATAGACATATAATTTAGCGACAGTAAAAGACATGCCTGAATAAAAGAATACACACTTCCACACGAAATTAGTGCTTACCACCAGTCCCATCGCAGCCACCGCACATGGAGGAATTGCAATTCCTTCCACTGCTCTGGACGGGTTTCTATACTTGATAGTCGCTTACTGAGACGCACAAGAGCCTTCTTGATCTCTACCTGTCGTTTGCCTTCAGCTCTTGTCGTTACTCCAGATCGACCAGGGCGTGTCCTCTTTGGTCGCCGGGACATCGAATCAAGTGGCCCTTTGCGCTTGAGATTTATTGCGTCCGCAGAGGTACTTTCGTCTTCTGCCTCAGCCTCCACCACCGGCTGCTCTGTTGTGTCAACCCTTCCGGTTCCTTCACCCTCGCCACCTGGCGCCAAATCCTGTACAACAGCACCGTGACTGAGGATCACTGGGGATGTTTCGCTGTTCTCGGTTTCTCCAGTTCGCTTATCGATGCGAATGATATTCCCTGTAGTATCCTCTTGATCTTTTCGGTTGAGATCAAAGAGGTCAAGCAGAGACATCATCAGAGACTTGTACATCTCCAGCACTCCAATCGACCTAGAGGTATGTTGCCTGCGTTGAAAGATAGCACTTAGAGGGTGGTTACTAATCAGGTCCTGTGCAGAATGTGAGCTTGTCCTTGGCGGGGGGTTCTGAGGCTGTTGTGTCGAGGATGGTATGGGCGAGGCTACTGGTTGTTGTTGAGCCTGTGAAGATGTCGAGAGCCGCTGTCCAGTTATCGGCAGAGGCAGAGGCTGAGTAAAAGGACTTCCAAATGTGCGAAGCGCAAGATTTGAAAAGTGCGACTGTGCCTTGGATGGTAAGCTGACTTGAGCTCCCTGAGAGACCCCGCAGTAGGATTGATAGTCATCTGCAAACTTTTGCACGATTTCGCGCGCAAGCGTGTCACGTATTGAATGACTGGAGCGCCGCTTAGGTTTCGTATGCGGCAGATTGCTTGATGACGACGACGATGATGAAACTGAAATAGGGTCATCAGGGTTCATGCCTCCCAGGATTAAGAGTGCCTTAAGATCAACTGACATTCGATCGAAAATAGGTACTAGATCCCGGACAGGGAGGCCAATCACTGCCCGATCGACCTCAGATATGACCAGTTCGTGTTCACAATCGTTGCAAAACCGCGAAAAGGAGCGGTATGGCTGGTTATATTGCTGATACTGTGCCAGCGTGGACTGATCCACGTACTAAGATAGTGAATAGCGTGCGGTTCAAGGTACATAGACATCTGTGAGTCTGGATATTTGCACCGATAGCAAGAGTACAGCATTGAAGGGCATACGTACCTGGGTCCATTCTGAGAGTGAGATTACATCTTGGCAGACAGGGCACTTGATCTTTGTCACATTAAGTCCCCAGGAGTTGCTGACTACCTCCTTGACATATCTATCGATAGACAAGGGCATTGTGAGGATGATGGTCAGTACAGGAAACATATGCACAAGTCAGTCAGTTAGTGTCCACTGCAGTCCCGGTCGGTATCCTGCAATGAGCATTGAGATTTGGGTTTTGAGAGAGAGAGAGCCGTTGTCCGTGTGATCTGCAATTTGATGCAGTCTACGCGTGGTGCGTGGTGTAGGAAAAAGCGTAGGCAGGCTGTGATAGGAACAGCGGCTAATCAGCGAGGCCCGTCTGGTCCAATCAGATGCACGTAAATCAAATGACATTCCGCTTTCCTTTCATTTTTTTCCTTACCGCTGGAAACAGTCGCGACAAAATTGATCACGACAGTACTCAAGACAAAAGTCCAGGCGTGCATCAAAGCAGATCGAGCACCGCTGTAGCCAGAACTCTATTTCGTTGAAGCCAGGTTCGCCCTCAGAGCCTTCGTCGCTCTGTCGATCCTCATCCCCATCTAGCGCCTCGTCCCCGTCATACTCATGTGACAATTGGTCAAAGCCGTGTCCACTGTGACTGTGACTATGGTTGAGGTGGGGCGCCAAGTTGCTGTCTTGTCCTTGTTGCGATGCGCTGAAGATGTAGGGCTGATGCGGCGAGTCTGCCAGAAGACGGCTCCGGGAGCTACTACCGGCAGTATTGTTATGGTCGTGGTGATGGTGATTCGCAGGTGTGTGGTTGTGGTGCAGTATTAAGGTGCCGGCATTATCAGGCATGGGCACGCGGTGATGTACACTGGTCGAGTCATGGCGCAGCTGATTTTGCGACGAGGATGGAGGGGAGGATGATGATGCCGAAAGGGAGGAATACGGATCCATTTTCTTTGGTGTCAGCTCTAGATCGGTGGAAAACGAGGCGATACCCGCAGCAAGCAAGCTAAAACCCTGGAAGACGCTTAGGAGGAGTCCAAGTCCTGGGGCGAAGATCCAAAGTAGCGGTAGGGTGTATGCAGCAACGAGGCTCTGAAAGGACAAGTATCTGAAATCGTCCAGGTACAGGTCGAGGGGGGAGCAGAAATACACCAGCGGGACTGACAAAGCGAGCCTTAGAGGGGACGAGTTTAATCCAAGCAGCAGAGCCGTGTGGAAAGCAAAGGATGGTTCCACGTTTGTAAAAGTGAGAGCGTCGGGGAAGGGAGAAGTAGGCTTGGCCACAAGAGCGTCTGCACGGCGTGACTGGAGGTTGACTGAACGGGAGAGGGAATGAGTCTGAGTCTGAGAGGGGGAATGAGAGAGAATGATGGGGAGGCGCAAGCTAACTGAGGCAGCTTTTGGGTCCAGCTGCTGAGCTGTGGATATGGCCGGCGAGTTGGCTGAGCTCGAGGGAAAAGAAGGTGGAGGCGGGGAGTGGGTGAGTGAATGAGGAGAATGGGCAATGAGGACCGGAGAAGGTGTGGAAGACGGGGCTAGGAAAGGCAAAGTGGGGAGCAAAGTCGAGGAAATCAAAGAAGAAGGGTGGTTCGCAGCAGAAACGACGGTGGCAGCCGGGGAAGAAGTCGAGGAAGAGGCGAAAGAGGAAGCACGAGAGGTCGACAAGGACAGGGACAACGACGACGAGGGGCTTTTGGCCACTTTGGCCACTTTCACGTTCCTGTGCAAGCCATTGAAGTCGTTGCTGCTGTCCTGCGCGTGTGCAGACTGGGACTGCGAATAACTATAGCCGCTGCTGTTCTCGACGAGCGGTGCATCGCCCGCTTGCGCGACCTGCATGTCGACCGCGCGTTTGGCATGGTCCTCAGTGCCTACTTGACCAGCTATGGCCGCCGCTACAATTGCAGCCGAGGCGTGCTCCTTTGAAGAGTCTGAAGGGGATAGCGGGGACAAGGATGTCAAAGGAGAAGAGGTGGTGGAGGATGAGGGGTGGTCTTGACGTGTCGTATGGGTCATGTCTTGCTCACCCAACGCTGTGCGGAGGTTCTTTGAGATGATGGAAATATCCAGCAAGGACAAAGTGCACCCGAGATGGTTGGTGCAGGGAGACAGGGAGGGCAGTGGCTAGTGAACGTGTAGGAATGAGGAGCACGAAAAGAGCAGGTTGACGAGAGTGCAATGGGATTTGATGCAAAGAGGACTTGGCATTCATGTTCTCGACACATTCTCACTCTGGCCCAGCGAAAAAAGGGGACCTTGTCGCCTTAGTTTCTCCTGTTCTTCCCAGTCTGCTGTTCAATTGCTCACGCCATTCCCATGCCTAATATTGTTTTGAGTATCACTGACTACTCTTGCTCTCCAGAAGAAAAGCATGGATCGGAATACAGTCGTAAAAGGGGGTGTACTAGAAGACAGTGCAGGGCGACAAACATGTCACGCAGCAGGGGGGCACACACGAGCGCACAGGGAGGAACTTCTCTCTGGCCCCGAAAGGCACGCACCACCTTTGTGTTACAACCGCCATTTTTTCTGTCCATCTAATGAACTGGACAACTACATAGCCAGAATTTCACACGCATAGACACAGACTACATATGGATGCACAGTTGATGCCGCGAATGGCATGGATCACTGCGTGTTGTTTTTGACAATAGCGTTGTTTATTTCCTTGAAAAGTACAACGAATGTCCAAGAACAATGAATAAATCGATTGAGATCTATCGTCGTACAACCAAAGAAAAGTTGCAGATCAGTAACAGCGTCAATACGAATAAGTCTGTGCTTCAGGTTGTGAGTGCTGACAGGGTAGCGCTCAGGTTCAAAAAAAATCAGGAAAAGGAAATTGTCCACATAAAGGTTCGGACAATGTAGATAAGTTTTTCAAGCATCATTTTAGGTATTGTATTGAGTATGTATGTCCATCCCTTGAGCCAAAGGCACAATGGGAGCTTCAATTCCTCGCAACTAAAACTTACGATTTACTTCTTCTTGGAGACACCGACGACGCGACCGCGACGACCAGTGGTCTTGGTGTGCTGACCACGGACACGGACACCCCAGTAGTGACGGAGACCACGATGGGCACGGATCTTCTTGAGGCGCTCCAAGTCCTCACGCATCTGGTTGTCAAGACCGTTGGCCAAGAGCTGGGTGTACTTGCCGTCGACAAAGTTCTTCTGTCTGTTGAGGAACCACTGGGGAACCTTGTACTGGGTGGGGTTTTGCATGATGGTGACGAGGCGCTCGAGCTCTTCGTTGGTGAGCTCACCAGCTCTAAATACAAGTAGTACATATAAAAACATCGCTCCTTGTCAGCCTAACGCTTCAAGCAACGGGGATGTTTTGATAGTTCCTGAAAGACTGAACACAAGCAAGTCCTGTGAAGCATGCATAATTCGGGCTGAGAGCTGACATAGGCAGACATAGTTCCTGTGAATGATATAGCGCAGCTTCTGTCGATCCAGCGAGTCTCATTCTTTCTTCATTCAGTCCGAGGTTGAAAGCAATCAATTTCAGTTTAACATCTCTTCCATGAACTGTCCTTGTCCACTGGATCTGATCATCGCTCAAGTGTGTTATGATGGGGGGGGGGGACTCTTATGTCCTGTCTATGACATCCTTGGCATCCTGTATATGTTCCTGCTGCTATTGTGATCGGTCGTGTTTCTCACGGGACGCACCTCTTCTTCAAGTCGATATCAGCCTTCTTGCAGACCAAGTTGGCATAACGACGACCGACACCCTTGATGTTAGTCTATAAGAGCCGAAGCAGTTAACGAGGCAATTTTGTTAGCAGCAGGACTCAACTGTATTGCTACTCACACAGACAATAAAGGATGTTGGGTCTGCCTTACCATGGCGAACATGATCTTGGTCTTGCCCTCCACGTTCGTGTTAAGAACACGAAGAATGTGCTGGAACTGGCCTTTCTCAGGAACAAGGAGAGACTGTTGACGTACGACAATAAAAGAAGGTGCAAAGTGGGTTCCAGTGTTAATTAGGTGATCG
This sequence comes from Dissophora ornata, assembly GCA_025201705.1. Lineage (NCBI taxonomy): Eukaryota > Fungi > Mortierellomycota > Mortierellomycetes > Mortierellales > Mortierellaceae > Dissophora > Dissophora ornata. The sequence goes on along the minus strand of MU616795.1, from coordinate 16,293 downwards.
CTTCATGATAGTTTCCTCCCTGGGGCAATCCATCAAGTGTAGGTTCCAGTTGCTGATTTCCCGGTGTATCGACGATGTTAATTTCTATTTTGGACATGAATTCTCCACTGTTGGTCTATGGGTTGCAGTCGATCCTGAATTGCATTCTGATAGATGGGTTGGTTGTATCGATCGATGGTTGGATGGATGGGCTACAGCACGAACGCAATTTCTCTCTGTAGCGGGCACTTTCCATATTGGAATTGTAAGAGGAGGAGAAAGAATTCCCTGCAGTAACATGCCTAATGAGCTCGAAACCGACGGATGCAGCACGTGTCACGTACGTGTGTGACGTAGACATTATGCACGTGATAAAGTGTTTCCTCTGCTATTTTCACTGCTTGCGCAGAGATTGTTTGTTCGGCCTTTTTTCCTCAACTCATCTCAAAAATGTAACTTGGGAGCTGGAACTTCAATTCGTGCACATGGAGGGCAATAGGAAACAGAAGACATGCATGGATCCAGGATTACGGGGTCCGATCAGTAACGAATCGGATGCCGTCGATTTGATCCTACGATTTACATTACTAGAAATCAGCATTGGACATTTTCCCCCATTTTCGACTTCATCTATTTCTGCGCACAATCTCAAAGCACACCACTGGATGGAATCGACCCTTCTTATTGTTGGCGACTCTTGTGTTTTCGCTATACCAGCCTTTTTTTTTTTTTTTTTTTTCTGACTCGACTGTGCTCCTTCTGTTATTGTTTTTGTAGGGTTTCTTTGAGCAGTCAGAAACGTTTGGCCGCCGCCGTCTTGAAGTGCGGTCAGCGCAAGATTTGGCTTGACCCCAACGAGGTTACCGAGATCGCCAACGCCAACTCCCGTAAGTAATTCGCAGCCTTATTGTCTTGCGATATTCAAGGAATCAAGATAGAGACAACTACTCAGGAACCAACAAACCTGCGACATCGTCTCTGTGCATCAGGATTCCAGCACAGGATGAATCAGTGGTGGAACCAACTCGGCACCTTTTCTTTTCAAGGACCCTAATGTTGTTCAGTTCAGCTATCGTCAGTTGACACCCATGCATCCGCGTGACAACGAGTGCCATATTTTTTCACTTATGAACTCGACCTCCCGGACTCGCTGGCAACATTAACAGCAGCCGATAATAGCGCAAGGGGGTCTGTTCGCCGCAGTTTTTAGCTCGGGATAGGTTACTGCGCATAGTAATCATGGGGTGCAGGAGTTTTCACCACATGCAGCAGAATTAAGACAAATGGGAGGCGCTAATACGAGGACACCCGTTTTTTTTGGGTACAATTGAAACCAATCAATCGTCATAGGCCAGAACATCCGCAAGCTCGTCAAGGATGGCCTCATCATCAAGAAGCCCCAGACCATGCACTCGCTCTTCCGCCACCGCGAGAAGCTCGCTGCCAAGCGTGCCGGTCGCCACAACGGCACTGGTAAGCGCCAGGGTACCGCCGAGGCCCGCATGCCCACCACCGTCATCTGGATGCGCCGCCAGCGTGTTCTCCGTCGCCTTCTCCGCAAGTACCGCGAGTCTGGCAAGATCGACAGACACTTGTACCACGTCTTGTACATGAAGGCTAAGGGTAACGTCTTCAAGAACAAGCGCGTCCTTATGGAGTACATCCACAAGGTCAAGGCCGAGAAGCTCCGTGCCAAGTTGATTAGTGACCAGGCCGAGGCTCACCGTAACAAGACCAAGGCTGCTCGCACTCGCCGCAACGAGCGCGTTGCTGAGAAGCGCGCCGCTCTCACTGGTGTTGAGACTGCTGAGAAGAAGTAAATATGTCTTTATTTTCTCCCTCACACAATAAATTTGCTTGCCAGAGTATTATTATTTTTCTGATATCACCACCATGAGCAACATGGGTTACTGTGCCTGTTCAAGCATTGTTGATTGAGTGTCAGTTATCGGTGTCGCTTTATTTTGTAACACTACATTGTGGAGCTACCGACGTCGTGTTCCTCCAAACCCAGTGGCAGTTCGTGTGGGTCCAGAGGTCGAAGATGAAGACGACGGAGATGAGGCTCCATATCCTGCGGAAGGAGAAGCGAAAGCGGATGAAGGCTGCGAAGAAGATGAGCCCCAAGAGGAACTCGAGGGATAGGTCGGCCGAGGATCATATTCGCGCTGCCTGTCTCTATTCGCAGCCAAGTGCGTTGCTAACCCACCGACACCGACGCCGGTCCAGAATCCTGGCCTGTACCCCGTTCCACCTGGAAGAATTAAAATATAATGGGTAAGCATCATTTGATCCATGTGTCTTCTACGATCGCTAGCGCAATATTCAATATTTACCTGTTGGCTTGTTGCGATAATGGTTGTTGTTATCCCATCCACTACCCCATCCACCTCCAGGACCGTCTCCGCCACTACCGCCGCCACCGCCGCCGCCGCCAGAGCCACCTCCGGGGGCTCTGTAAGGTGGAGGGGGATCGTGTCGTCCACCGCGATCCAAGGGCTGGAAGCAGTTTTTCACAAAGGAATAAAGGATAAAGCCCACAATACTGATCCAAGTCCAAAGGTAAATGGTTTCGATCCACGACTTTCTCTTTACTAAGTTGTCATACATTTGATGTGGGTGACAAACCAAGGATCCGAATTAGCATGACATCCCACTGGGCGGAGCAAAATCATCATTCTATCGTCTTCTTCCACCTGTACGCTGTTACTGTGTGTACCTTTAGCAGACCATGGCTGGAAATTAGTCTGTCTCTGAGGGTGGTCCTGCTTGTGACGAACGTTGATGTAATGCAATTTGTATTCCAACCCACAGCTTCCTTTCAAAACATATGGATCGTCAGGATTATTGTAGCCTATCGGGAAATTGGGGAGTGGACGAGTGAATAGCGAGAAGACCGTCAGTACTCGGTTATTTGCATTCTTCAGCTCATTGATAGTTCAAGGGACTCGAGCTCCCTGTACCTTCGCAGTAAACATCTAATTCTCCAAATCGCAGGTCCTGTGGAAGATCTGCCTGGCATTTCCACTGAACATCACTTCCATCAAATCCGGCATTGGTGCACTGTACCACATCTATCATTACGCGCAATGGGTCGACCACAGACGGTCAGATATATCAGTCAATCGCCGTCATAAAGAGTATGCAAAGTGGATGATGGGTAAGAAGGCAGCCGCAAATTTTACCTGGCTCATAATGTCCGCACGCGTTGCCTCCAACACAAGACAACTGTGGGACGGGACTGGTCCTCCGTCCAGCCGTCATTTTGCCTCGGTGAAGTGTCAGTGTCTGGACATCTTTTAGGAGGACTTTCTTGTCGTTGCCACCAAAGGCTGTTACTGGTGCGGACCAGAGAAGGGTGAGGGTGACAAGGAGAGTGGCAAGGCTGAGGCCTTGCAAGCGGTACTTCATAGATATTTGTAAAAAAAACGACGCTTGGCAAGATTGATGGAAACAAGAAAAGAGTGGTTTGGATTGTTAAGAATGATTAGACAAGGAGATGAAAAGGAATGGGAAAGGAGCACTCGGAGATTTGATGCAGAGTCGACGATTGATGCAGAGTCGACGATTGATGCAGAATCGAAGATTCTGGTCGACGCTTGGCACCGCACTCACATTGTGCCACGTTTTGGTTTTGCAATTTTTCCCCACAACATGCGTCGTTTATATTTCTAGCGAAAGTCGCATTTGGATTTATTTATTACATGTTCAAAGAGACAACGGATCGTGCCATGTCTACGAGTCTTTCTTTTTGTATCGCTATATCACACACACACACCGAAGGGGTAAACAAAGGAACATCGCGCTGCCTTGCTTACTGGCCGGCCATCTCCTTCTGCTCCTCCTCCTGGGTCTGGCGCTGCTTCAAGACCAGCTCGTTGCCGGTAATACGCTTGTACAAGTCCTTGACGTCGTCGCACACGGTCTCAAAGTGCGAAGTGGCATCGTACGACTTGGACACGAAGACCTGATCGTTGGCACCGTCCTGGATGGGCTCGCAAATGTCAGCGATCGACACAAACCTGTGAAATAATGAAATAGCGTCAAGAAAAAGAGCAGAATCATGTGAGTATAGGAAAAAATAAAGCAATCAACTCTTAGCACTGTAATCACGAAATGGTCCGACTCCTTACTTGTCAACGATGGGGCCAAGAAGAGCGAGACCGGGCTGGATCTCCTCCTGTGGGTTGTCGGTCTCGACAACTGTGGAGACAATGGCGAGGTAGTGGTTCTTTTCGCAGACGTTGTGCGAAGCCGAGACACCGGCGATGTAAATGTCGTTCTGGCGGTTGACTTGGTTCTGGGGGATAATCAACTGGAACGAATCAACACCGTCGGTGTTGGGGATGGGGCCCCGGAGCAAGCAGATAGCGCGGATCACGCGAGCGACCTTGTGGACCTTGTTGGGGGCGTACGAAGGGTCGCAGATGACCTGAGAGCACTTGGCAGTCTCCTCGCCAGAGCGCACTCCAACGACCTTGCCGTTCTCGTAAACGATCTCATCAACCTTCTTGTCCAACATGTACGTACCACCATAGATAGCGCTCAAACTAGACGTAAAAGGGAGGCGCAGGTCAGCAGCCTGTCAACAAAAACCCAATATAAGAGCAAAGATGTGAAATGCTATTTCGATCATTACCGAGCAAAGCCTTGGGGGAGCTCACCCAAACCATAGAGAGGGTAAAGGTAAGGAGACTTGCCCCAACGAGCCATCGACGACATATACAGCGTGATGCGCTCAAAGGTCTCGAGAGCAGGGCGGCTCAGGTAACTATAATTATCATGGTTTGTAAGAAAGCAGAACAAAGCCGAGGCGCATCTTTGGTCTATATCGGTATAGCGGCAAACGTAAACGTACCTGTCTTCCAAGTGCAAGGCCAAGGCGTGTCCGATAAAGTCAATGGTGCCAGGCTCCAATCCAAAGTGCTTGTAGACAGCCTCCATGGGAGTGATGGCCATGTCCATGCCCTGGTGGGTCGAGGGGTCATCCTGTTTGTAGGTCTGCACGTACTCAAAGAACTTCTTGGCTCTGCGCTTCTCAAACAGGCCCATCAAAGGACTGCGAACAGCCTCCATCTCTGTGGCGGGGACCTTGGCGATCTTGCCTTCACGGTAGACATAGGAACCAGCGATCTGCTTGAACTCAAGGTAGCGAGTGACATCGGTGTGGGTCAAGATCTTGACGAGCTCACCGTTTGCCATCATGAACTTGGGGATCAAATCGACGTTGTAGTCGCGATCCTTTCCAAAATCCTCAGAGGGGGCCTCGCCGTCACGGAACTTTTTGAAAAGCTAAAGGATATTTATACGGTTCAGGAAATGAAAGGAGGATAAATATAATTAACAACGCGTGAGCATTTCCAGTCTCCATTTTCACGCTGAGCTCCTCGAGAGGAAAGCAGTGAGAGGCGCTGAGAGCGTTTGCTTCTTCGTGCCTGATTGGTTTGTTGTGCACTCTTTTTTCCGCTTTCAGTTGGAGGTTGGTTGGGGCGGAATGGGATCAGGACACGTCGAACCATTTTCTCTTGCTAGAATTGGGCCCTTACCTGGGACAGATTCAAACTGGCACTCTCGCCTCCGTAGTAGTCGTTGCGGTCCATGTGAAGGACCTTCTTGCCCTCGATCGAGAGAAGACCCGAGAGGATACACTCGGTCAAGCCGGTACCCATGACAACGACGTCGTATTGCTCATCCTACGAAGCAAAGAAAGACCACAGGTTAGAGACTGGTAGGTTTAATGCGACTATGTGTAACACTGTTGAACGACGAAGAGCGGTGCGCGTGGTCCTCAGGGGATTGAGCGGCAAGGGCCGTGGTTCCTCCCGAGATGACTCGAGACAGATGGCGTTCATCGGCCAGACTGTATTACGGGTAGCACTCGGTGCCAGCGGAAAAGGAGGACCGCCAAACGCCGAGCACAAAATAGATGACATTGATGTGTGGGAGAAACAAGAGGAGGGCGATGTTTAGGGCAGTGGACTCACCATGGTTGATAATTGCAGTCAAGAAGTGTGGGAAAAGAGAGTGAGTGTGTGGGGTTTATGATGGAGAAAGATGGAGAAGAAGGAAAAAGAAGCGATGATGTCTTTTAAAATGTCGAGGATGGGGACATGCATTCGCTCGAACACAGCGACCTGTGAGAACTCAAAAAAAGGGGGCGTGTCGTGTTATATCCATCGCCACTATGCTTGGAAATAAGGGCTGGCGTACGCGAGTAACCCTTTTTTTTCTTTTCATTTTTTTGAAGGGAATTGCTCCAACATTGCAAAAAAAAACTACCTCGCCCCCAACTTTATTGTTAAAAGCATCACCGAGTAACAGTTACACCACTATCGACACTTTGCCATCATGGCAGACAACGACATCAAATACTACATTCCCGCGGGATGTCTACCCGCCACAATCATTACTGTCAAGGCCTCCAAATCATCGCCACAGTCTGAGGGTGACGAGCTGATCGAGTACGAGTACATGGAGCAGGTCCAAGGGTTTGTCCACGACGGCGAGACTTCAACCCACGCGCGCAGGGCAGAAATACGCGCCACTAAGGACGGCTACGTCAGGAAGATTTACATTCAGAAAGGAGACGTCATCGACGATGAAGAGTACGCGCGTCTTGGCCGCCTGTGTTGCTCTTTTTCTCGGCTTTTGAGCAGTTGACCAGAATCGTGGCGTTGCCTGTATGGAGCCAATCGTGTTCTGATACCAGATTTTCCCCCTTTCGCCTCCAATTGATCTGCTCGCCGTTTCTATAGCAAGGTCGTGATGGAATACGAAGGATGCGATCATGACACGCAGTTTGAAGGCTTATGTGTTCTCTGTGGCAAAACCGTGCCTAAAAATTCAAAGTCCCATGTCAATATGACCCACGATGCAACATCACTGAGCGTCAGTCGCACGGTAAGTTGCGCTTGCCTTGCAGTTTGGGCTTCATTAGAAACCACCCGTGATGCTGTGCCTAAACACGGACCTACATTATAGGAGGCGAAGCGATTGGAGCATGTCACAGTGGAGCGACTGTTGTCGGAGGGCAAGCTTTCGCTTATTGTTGATCTTGATCAAACTCTTATCCACGCGACTGTCGGAACTGCTATTGATGAATGGGTTAATGCACAGGGAGAAATGCCAGAGGTAGGCCATCGCGCTGCAGGATCATACACTGCTTTTCAACGGCGCGTCTTTGTGTCAGTTACTGATGCTGGACCGACAACCCTCGCTGCTTAGGATATCAAAATGTTTCCATTACCGGACAGCCCTACGCCATACTACATCAAACTGAGGTGAGAGAGGGTATCGTTTCTGGAAACAACTGCAATGGCAATAGTTCATGGCACAGTGCTAAAAAGGATTCCTTGCGCGTTTCATCATAGACCCCACTTAGAGACGTTCTTAAAAAATGTGACCAGTTTATACGAGTTGCACATCTACACGATGGGAACCAGGAATTACGCAGCAGCAGTTGCCAATGTCATTGATCCCGACGGAAGGTTTTTCAGCCAACGCATTCTGTCCAGAGACGAGAACTCTAGTAAGTCAAATGTGCTTTAATGCATCTACTATGCCAAACGAAAGCAAGTTACTGATCTGTGCGCCTATACACCTCTGGACTAGGCATGACGCAGAAGTCCATCGAGCGACTCTTTCCCTGCGATACTTCGATGGTAGTAGTCATCGACGACCGAGCCGATGTATGGCAGTATTCCCCTAACCTGGTCAAAGTGCATCCTTGTAAGTGTCACTGTGCGAACGCGATCGAACTATATCTACTCATGCGCCAGGCACTGAAATCATTATCATGTATTGCACAGACGAGTACTTCGTAGGAGCAGGAGATATCAACGCAGGACACCTGCCAAAACAAGATGCTACAGTCAAATCAGGGGCGACGCCTATTCCAAAGTCGACGGAACCCAGCGCTACCCCTGCGGAAACATCAACGCCCAAGACCGATGAGCCAGCTGCAGTTGATTCTCAATCTACGACTGAGCCACCATCCACAGCCGAAGCATCGCCAACCACTGAACAATCATCTACGATCGAGGCAACAACTGCTGCATCCGAGACTCCGCCGTCAACAACCCCTGCTAAATCGGAGGATGTGAACAAGGCAACAAAGCCCAAAGCTCCTGTCATGGAAGATACCGACGACGAGTTGAGGCATATTTTGGAGGTAAAGTTTTTCTTTCGATGGCTATTTTGGAACTAACTTACGTGCTTTAGTGTACTCTGACAACTTATTGTGACTCCTTTGGTAACGTTCGGTAGATTCTAGAAACCATCCACGAACGATTCTACGACGCGAGAGAAAAGTTTATTCAAAAAGAATCTACGAAACCAGCGGATGTTGAAGTAAGCAAAGGACATATTACTCGGGAGCTGCAAGCGCATGTTATTCAATATCTTACTGATGACGCTCTCAATCATAGGCAATCATTCGCGAAATGAAGAAGAACGTGCTGAGGGGCGTCAACGTACTTTTTAGCAGCTTGATCCCACTGGGCCAAGCTCCTGAGAGGACAGACATCTGGAGGCAGGCGCAAAGCTTTGGAGCGGAATGTTCACACGAGCTGAATTCTAGAGTGACCCATGTTGTTGCAGCCAAGGTAAAGGGAACAAAAGCACAATTATGGCTAATCCGATTACTGGAGCGCTACCAAGCCAGTTAAAAAATTGACATTCCATCGTCCACTTTGCTTACTTTGTGAACGTCCTGTCTGTCAACTTTCATTATCTGTAGCCTGGAACAGCGAAGGTTATGAAAGCGCGTCAGCGCAGGAACATCAAGATTGTGAGACCAGAGTGGCTGTATCATTCGATCGGGAAATGGCAGAGGCAGGACGAGTCACAATACTTGCTGCTAGATCCACCGAACAAATCGACTCTGGTCTCGACGACACCACCGCTGTTGACGGAAGGAGAAGAGGACACCGGGGTCGACGAGGACGACCAAGGGGGCATTTCAGAGGGTATGGATGAAAACCACCGCCCACTGAGTATAGGCAATGATGAGATCGATGAGCATCTAAAGCTGGTAAACTGGGATGATATGGGGAAGGAGGTTGAGGAGTTTGTTGGTGATATGGACGACACTGATTTCGACAGCGACACGAGGTTAGCGTTCTCTCTTTCTGTCTTTTTTTCAATTTCTTTTCGTGTTTTCTTGGGAATGCTATTACGGGGTCCGATTTGCTTGATCCTTGCGTCACAAGTGGAATCCTAACATTTAACATCTCTTATTTTTGTTAGTACGCACAGCAATGCGCAGAGCGACGCTAGCACAGATGGAAACAGATCGCCACTAGTGAGCTTGAAGCGGACCCGGATACCCCGCAGGTCTGGCTTGGGCGCATCTGTGATGTATGGAAGCAGCGACGATGAGGACGACGATGATTCCGCGGCTGGCGGTCTAGATATGGAGGGGCTGGAGAACTCAAACAAGGTCGTGAGCTCTGACGACAGCGACGGTGATATTGATGATGAGAGTGGCTCTGATGAGGACGACGAGAGTGTGGGCGTCAGCGAAGGGGGTAGCGATGCAGATCAGCCATCAAGGCGGATGAAGCGGCGACGAATCATCGTAGGAAATAGTGAGGAGGCTACAGATCTGGCATTGGGCGATGGCGAGGATATGGATGCGGATGATGAAGTGACAATGGATCACTCTAGTTTACTTGTAGGGTCGAGAGCTGAGGACGAGGAAGAGGAAGATGATGACGACTTTTTGAACGACCTCGAGAACGACATTGACGCACAATTGAACGAGGATGACGATGAAGAGGAGTAGTAGATTGTAGACGATGTAGTTTGTAGGATGGATCGTTTTTTTTTATTATCAATTGTACAGTATCCGCACTAATCTTACGCGTGTTCCCCGGGAACTCGAAGGCAGAGAGGACACAACAGGTGGGGGGGATAAGGATAAACAATGTACAAATGCGAAGAATGCTGAGCTGAGCATTAAGCAATAAGCATTGTGGCGCAAAAAAACAACTGTGGCTAAAGTTTTTTGGAGTAGACAGTCGCGTCATTTTGCACACGAGAAAATCGCTCACACAAACACACTTGTATTTTTTGCTCACACGAGCACCTCACACGACCAAAATCGAGATCGGTGTGCATACAACCCGCATATCTCATTTGTGTGTGTGTCGCGGGAATGGTATCTTAATGCTCTGACTCTTTTTGCTGCTTTCCAATTATTCGTCGCTTCCCCTTTTCGCCCATTCCCTTCTTCCTCTCTCCTCCATTCCCCTTTTTTTTCCCCCCTCATTCCTCTTCAACTTCTTTTTCTCCTATTTTTGTGTATACCCCTTTTTCTTCTTGACCGTTACATTTTGACAAACAGGAAATCATGCCACCATCAGCCGGCTGCCTCGATACCTTCAGGGGTCTCTTCCCCGCCTCCGCTGCCAGAGCAGTCCCCAACAACAACGGTTCCACGGCTGCGTCCACCAATGGATCGTCTGCCCCCAACATTTCCTCGGGGGTCAAGGCGCCGCTCGCCATCGTCGATATGGGTAGCAATGGCATCCGTTTTGGTATCATTGCCTCGCTCGATCGACACCTCCCGGTCCTCTACGAGGAGAGAGCTTCCATCTCCCTCTTCGGTGCTCAGTTCGGAGAGGACGGATCCGATGATGATGGTGATGATGACGATATCCACCGTGACTCCAGAAAAACTCTGTTTGTCGCTGAGGGTGAGATCTTGACATCACCTGCAGATCTCAAGTCCAAGTCCACTGAGCGACAGCCGATCAGCGAGAAGGTCATCGACAAGGTCGTGCGAACATTTGAACGCTGGCAAGCTCTTTGTCGCCAGGCCAATGTCCAGACCGTGCGTGTCATCGCCACCGAGGCCACGAGGACCGCGCCGAATTCTAAAGAGTTCCAGGACAGGATCAAGGCCGCAACTGGCTGGTCAGTTGAGCTGCTCTCAAAGCCCCAGGAGGCCAACATTGGAGCTCTGGGAGTCATGGCCTCGTACCACACAGTCCAGGGCCTGTTTATGGATCTAGGCGGTGGATCAGTCCAGTTGAACTATATTATCCGTGGACCCAAAGACGGCGAGGGCGAGAGCAGTTCCAATGCGCAATCATGGCCTTATGGAGCAGCAGCGCTCTCAAGGCGACTGAACAGCTGTGAGTCTCAAGAGGCTCGACAGGTCATCTACGATGAAATGGTACGTGCGTTCCAGCACGGGCTCGAGGACATCCACATTGCTCCCGAGGTTAGAAAACACAATGAGCGCGAGGGTGGTTACAGGATGTATCTCTCTGGAGGCGGTTTCCGTGCGCTGGGCTATCTGTTAATGTCCAAGAAGATGAAGGGCAAGGATGGCGGACGTTATCCGATTCCTGTCATCAACGGATACATGGCCACAGGAAAAGAGTTGAAAAAGGTCGTCGATGATTACCGGTTCCTGACGCCAGAGGAAGTCCAGACCTGCTTCAGGGTGTCGAAGAGACGAGCAAAATTGATTCCTGCTTGCGCCACACTCATGGCTGCAGTTATGGAAGTGATCCCGATCAAGGACGTGCTCTTTTCCGAAGGCGGTGTTCGTCAAGGAGGCTGTTTTAGCATGTTGCCTCGGGAAATCCAGAACAGAGATCCGGCCTTGGAGACAGTTCAGTGTTTTGTGAGAGCCTTTGGAGGAGGACAACCTGCATTGCATGAATCGGACTTGCAATCGCTATCGTCGTTTGTATCGTCGGCTTTACCAGCGGACTTTGCGGAAAGCTGTCGTCTCTCTGCAGATCCTTCCTCGTCCGCAGCAGAAGGTGCATTGTCGCCCAAGGATGCTGCTGAACTTCAAGTCTTTATCACCAGTCTACCTCGATTGATCCCCCTCTTGGTCTTGGTCTTGAACTGCTACAACCAAATGGCCAAGGAGGCTCGGTCCACAGCTGCATGGCAGCTCTTCCTCCCCGGAGGAGCGCTTGCTAACTGCTACGGATTGACCCACCATGACCGCGCCATCCTCGCCACTGTGCTCGCGGAACGTCACGAAGGTGGTCTCGCTGATCCGGACACTGGCGATGTCATCAAGAAGCTGATCCCTGGCGGTAAAGTAGCCCGCCAAGCCGCCAAGTACCTGGGCAAGATCTTGGCCCTCGCAGGCCTTTGCTCCCCACTCCCAGGCATGGCAACCATGCTGTTGGGCAGTGGCAGTCTCTCCAAACATGGCGGTCGCATATTTTTCGAGCAAGCGCCAGGAGATGGTCACCGAAGGAACAGACGCGACCCTGATAGGACTCGCGTTGGAGATGAGCCAGTGTCAGATGACGATGTTGAGGACGAAAATGATGGTCTCGTCATTTTACAGGCCGGTTTGTTGCCTGGAGGAGTGAGGGGACATAGCCAGGTTGTGGTCCGGATCAACAAGGGTCATCCACTGTTGATGTCTCCCAATGTCCAGAGCGCAGTCAAGGAGCTGGCAAAGGCGGCATCCAAGACGAATGGACTCACAGCATCGCTTGCCGAGGAGCCAAGCAAAGGCAAGGGGGTGCACAGGTGATTACGAGAAGTTTCCCAAATAAATTACAGCTACAAAAAAGTCGCTCTTTCAAAAAAACGTAAACGAGATTAAGCGCACTGAATGCTGTCGAATCAAAAAAAAAAGAGATGGATCGGATCAATCTTGAACCATTCCAGGATGCCTCGTAGATTTTTTACGCCAGAATATTTAATCTACAAGTTGTGTTACTGCATTTTTTTTTATCGTCTATGTCTAGACATCAACTTGTTGTAGACTTCACCCATCTTGAGGACGCCTCCACGCGCACTTCCCATGCGTCCCGCCGCATCATCGTCATCTTCGTCTAAACCGGCGTCCAGACGCATCTGCGCCATCTGCGCAAGAATAGGCTGCCACTCGTTGAACTTTGCCTCAGCCAACAGGAAGCCATCGTGACGGAGGGCCTTGCCGGTCTTGGTGCTGTCCTCGAACGCCTTCAATACCCAGTACTCAGCTAGTTTTTCCAGGTAATCGCCAGAAGAAAGAAAGAACAAAAACGAGTTAGCAAGTTGGGAGTTGGCTTTGTTTCAAGCTATGAAACGTTTGGTTATCACGAGAATCGATGGAATGTTACATACTCGTGCGTCCGTAGAATTCCCTGAGAGTCTCGCCAATTGTCGGGGTACAAGCAGCCTCCTCCTCTGTCATAGCCAATCGCGCAGCCAGATCGACACCACTCAACTGGGACGGCACCACTTCCACAACAGCCTCCGTCGCATCGCCCTCAGCGGGGGCGCTGGTGCCCTCTATCTTTGCCTCATCGCTGGTGGCGACATTAGGGTCACTGGCACCAGCACTTGGTGTCGACTCTGCCGTTGCCGTATCTTTCTTGTCCTTTTTATCCTTCTTGTCCTTCTTTTCCTTCTTATCCTTCTTCTCCTTGCCTTCCTTTTCCTTTTTCTCTTTGCCTTCCTTTTCCTCCTTGATCTCCTTGATCTCCTTGATCTTTTTATCCTTGCTCTCCTTCTTGTCCTTCTTTTCCTTCTTACTGGACTCGGCTACAATCTCCTCGCTATCTTCATCGTTTTCATCTTCCTCGTCTTCATCTTCCTCCTCGTCTTCATCTTCATCGTCCTCGTCCTCGTCCTCACCGTCCTCATCGTCCTCGTCGTCATCATCAGATTCTTCGCCGAGCCAAAGCTGCGACTCGAACTCGGACTCGCGCAGACAGATATACTCTGTCATCTTGTCCAAGTTGAGAGAGAAAAAGTCGTCAAGAGTGTACTCGCGATCTCTGACCTCCAGAATACCTCCAAAAATGAACAGCGTGCTCTTTTGAACAGCCAACATGGGATTGTATCGAGGGCATGGCATGAGTGGTTCCTCCTCCGCTTCTTCCTCATCATGGTCGTCCTTCGACTTGCCCCCCGAGGGTCGTCCAGACTTTGACTTTTTGGTTACTGTCTCTGGCTCCGCAACGGCCTCCGCTGCCTGAGCAGTCTTGGGCAAGATACCGGCTGCGGCCAAAGCTGCAGCTGCCAAGGACTCCTTTGTCGAACCCTGTTCCGAGTCAGCTTTGCTACTCAACTCGGTTTCCTCTTGAGGTGTGGCGGTTCCAGACACATTACTTGTAGGAGTTCCTGCTTGCTCCACTGCCCCTGCCTCTGCAGCCGATCCATCCGCATTCGTTGCTGTGTCCTCAGCCTCGTTCTCGCTGTCCTCGAAATCGCCATAGTCAAACTCATCATCCGTGCTTTCCTCCCACTTCATCTTTTCCCTCTTTCCAGATCCATCCTCATCGTCGCGTCCTCCAGAACCACCAGCGCCAGAGCCCCCTCCTTGCTTGCTCTTCCTTGATTTCTTCTTCTTGGCCGTCTTTGGCCTCTTCAGGTTCATAGGGAACCAGCGTCCTGTATCGATCTGGTACGTGTAAAGCTCGTTATAGAACGTACTTTCGAGCGTTTCTTCACTCACATCGTCATCATAGACACCTCCAAACAGAACCGCTCGGTTCTTATATGGGGCCATTGCGCATCCGGAACGGGCTGTCGGGGCCGATCCAGATTTCTTCTTCTTTTCCCAGCGGATCAATTTAGGGTCCGCGTTCATCTTGAGCAACCAAGTGTCTGTGTGCACAACACCCTTTGGACGTTGCCCCTTTGTGTACTCTTTACAGTAGCCACCATAGAGGATTGCGCCTTCATTACAGGGGATGAAAGAGAATCCCGAACGGGCTGTTGGACGAATCATTTGATCCGGAAGCTCGACTTTGGTCCATTTGTAGTCTAACGTGTCAAAGACCCAAAGATCGTCATAGTACCGCGTATCAACGTAGTTGTCGTAGAAGCCTCCAAACATGATGACGACGTGTTTCCAGAGCGTCATGCGGTGACCTGAACGAGCTGTGGGCTTAGGTTTGACCTCAAGTTTCTCCCACGCGTTGGTCTTCATGTCCATGGACCAGAAATCCTGTTGAATGTGTACATGTATTTTCGCGGGAGCAAGTACGATGGAAAAAAAAAGGTCAACATATGTAACAAAACTCTTTTTCGCTGTATCGCTGTATCTTGGATCGGAAAAAAAAACAAAAAACAAATATAGACGCTTATGAACTTCCTGTCCATTTCGCATACCTTGTAATGGAAGAACTGTGTCTCGTTGGGCGAAGCAAACTCTCCTCCAAACAAGAACAGTGTTCCTGCAGGCGTAATGACGATCTGATGCGATGACCGGGGTCCGGGCGAATTTGGGGACGTGATCCTGCGCCATTCATCCTTCTCAATGTTGTAGCGATAAAGATCGTTATAGAAAAAAAAAAAAAAAAAAAAAAAAAAAAAAAAAAAAAAAAAAAAAAGATATCTGAGCCTCCTGGTTGTTGCGTAGGGCAGGAAATAACATTTGGGTAAGGATCTTGGCGCCAAATTGGCGTATGCTTGTTACCATTTGGCACCGTCGTAAAACTCTCCTCCGAAAAAGATGAGTTCATTCGAGTTGAGAGGATTGGCGGTCAGGGTGGCATTGGCACGTCGACTAGAAAAAGATTGAGAGACGGCATGGAAATTAGAAGGCTGATGATGACTCTGTCACGCTTCCTTTGGATGACTGCTCAAACGCCAACGATACGCCTCGATATCCTCGACGAACTGATACAATACCTAGGTGGACCGCTCCAGACTTCCTCAATGATCTTGACCTTTTCCTCTTGCTACAAATGTCGTCAAGAAATGGGTAGAGTGAGTGTCTACTTGTCTGCATCGCACCTCAAGAGAAAAGACAGAGTAACTCTCTCTTCTTTTACCTCCTTCTTAAAGTTAGCGAGAATAGTCTCGATATCTTCCTCCTGTTCCTCTACATTCTTGGCCTTGCTCTTTTTCTCTTTTTTGGATTGCTTGCGATCTTGCTAAACAATGTCCAGGTATTCAGGAACAAAGGCGGATCGGATCGGGGTTAATAATGAACTGCAGCGCACAAAGGGTCGACAGCGATAGTCCATATGCCCATATGATATATGATATATGATATAGACAATGGTACGTCCATCGATCCATCCTCACAATATGCGGCGTGTGTGTGTGTGAGAGAGAGAGACTTTACCTTTTCAGCCACCTTGGCCTTGTGCTCCTTTGTCTTTTTCTTTTTCTATAACGCAAATACAAATCGAATACTTGTCAGCGAATGGGGGAAATTCAATGCTCCTTCGATGCACCTTGGCGGTTTTCCTCATTTCGATCGCGTCCATTTCCGCAGCGTGTTTCGTCATCGTACATCCTTCTTTGCCATGATCTATAATCAAGAATTTGTGTGTTTGCAAGTGCCCTCTTCAGCTTGTTTTTTCCCCCAAAAAGTGGCCACCAAAAAAA
>MU616794.1:0-41648 GCA_025201705.1 Dissophora ornata | reverse complement strand
AAAAAAAAGACAATTGACTAATATCTGCAACATTCAAAAGCTTGGGACCAGAACACGATTTGATTGGTATTTCACTGCTAGTTTATTGTATGTTTTCTTCCTAAAGTTATTCTTTGGGTTTGGGGACCTTGGCTGGCAGGGGTGGGACCGAACCCGGATGCTTCGCACGCTTGTGTCTCAGTAAATCATGCTGTCTTGTGAACTTCCAGTGACACTCATCGCAAGGGAACGGTCTTGCGGTGGTGTGGGTCATGATGTGGGACCGCAGATTGAATGGTCGCGTGAACCGCCTTTGACAGACCGGGCACACATGGATATCTTTGATCTCGGGGACTTGCGACGGATCGAGTAAGTGCTGAAGATGTTGCTGCTGCGGGTGATATAAAACAGGCGATCGCTGTTGCGATTGGTCTGACAAGGAGTCTTGGTGATGGTGGTGGCTGGCACCGTAGGCTGAGGGTGAGGCAGAGATCGCTGGATTAGATAGACTAAATGACCCAGAAGACGTTCGACGCCGATCATGGCAATGATGTGCCCCTGTTGGCCCAAGAGAGGGTGAAGTAGGTGTCGACAGCGATTCCTTGTAGTATGGAGAGTCATAAGGTAGCGTCGAAAATGACGGTGACGGGAACGATGACGAACTGACGATCATCGACCTTGGGCGGGGTCTTGAAACATGATGCGCGGATGCGTGCTGAGTGTATGCGGAAGAAAAGTCCTGTAGACCAGATGAATGCGGGCCAGCCGGAAACATCGGTTCATATTGTTCATATTCTTGGCTCTCGGCACGATCATACATTGCTGATGTTGATATCGATGACGGCGATGATGAGTACGTCGACTCATCGTACTCGCCGATGGGTGCAAACGGGGAGGAAGAGACTGAAAGGTCGCTTGGGCAAAGAGGAGATGAGCTCAAGATCGACCCTGCTTGGTTTTGGCCGCCGCACGAAAGGTCGTCGGGATAACTGTGCGAGTGCAAGAATTCTGGGTTTGTGATCGATGACATTGATGGAGAGGAGATTTCACACTTGATCATATCCAAGGGGATGACGGGGGAGCTTGCGCTACTAAATTTAGCGTCGTCGAAGGAATCCTGTGAAAAGATCGAGGGCGAATTCTTGAAGGAACCTTCATGGAGGTACGAAGACGAAGTCGGCGTTGTGTTCTGTGGCTGTGGTTGTTGATCTTGAGGTGGATAGACGTTGTGATATTGAAGTATAGAGGAATGCGATGTGGCTTGCGAGGAATTGAGGAGGTCTGATATCATTTTTGGAGCACGGTCTTCCTTTTGTGCGAGGTTCGAGTTGAGCGGAGAGGTGGGTGGGGTTCCGAGGCCGATTTGAGCCATTTCGTATTGAAGTTGCTGTTGTTGATACCGCTGATGCTGCTGGAGCTGTTGGAGCTGCTGCATATGCATTTGTTGATGATGCATCAGCAATAGCTCGTCTTGAGTGCTGTCTACACCTAGCAGATTGTGTGGATAGCCAACAGTAGCCGTTGAAGGCGTTGATATGGAGGAGGAAGAGGAGGAAGAGGAGATCTCATTTGGGAATAACATAGCCATGGACATGTCCATAATATCCATTTCAGAAAGCGATGTTGGTAAGGAGAAGGGTGAGGATGAGCAGGAAGAAGTGGCTGAAGACGAGGAACTACTTGATCGAGGTGAATTCAATGCTGCTGACTGCCTACAACAACAACAACAACAACGAGAAAGAGAAAAAGAAAAAATATTACAATTATTAGTCACGGACGCGCGTTTGTTCTTTGATTGGTTTTGTGGACATTGTTCATAAGCATCTGTCCATCTCCTGAGGGAAGTGTACGTTTTAATTGTTGACAACATGTGCAATGGGTCGTGGCTGAACTTTGATAATGATGTTTGCTCTGTCTTTCTTGCCTTACTTCCAGGAAAAAAACAGGCTGCAAGGGATTTGGCTGATAAAAGGTCGTGTGGAAGCAATAAGATCACCGAAAGACAACATGAGACGGGAAAAGAAAAAAAAATACAAATCGGTCGAGTTGGTGCGCGGGTGAAAGAGCGATGCATTCAAATGGAGGAGAACTCTATTTACACCAGCTTTCTTTTTGTGGAGGACAAGCCAGAACCCATCCACAATGTCGGGAAGAGGAGGCAGAACCTTGAAAAAGACTGTATCCTGCCGCTGTATTTTGCGGCTGCGCCTGGATTTGTCACCCAGCCACTTATCTCCTGGTTGGCATGCCTGGACTGCCACCGTCTGCCATCATTACAAAGCCCCATGACCCATGATTCAGAGTTCTTATATCTCAAATTCACAAGCCTCAAGAGCTCACTCGGCAGAAGAACACATTACTGTCATCAGATTACATTGTGGAAAAAAAAGAGGAACAAAACGCAAAAGAAAAAAAAGGGTCTGCCAAACGTTTGCGAGTCCCAGTCTGATCTAGTTGAATGAAAGAAAGGTTTCGCGGAAGGAAGGAGAGAGATAACAGAAAAAACGAAAGGATGTCGACAGCCCTAGACGTGAGAGAGGCGCGCAACATGCAAACGATTGTGCCAACCTTGTGGGACACAATACAAGCAACTTTGCGAGCGCAATTCCGGCACCGTCGGAGATTCGCCCAAAGCCTCACTGAGGCTTAGATGATAGCCATTCGGTGGCGCGCCACTTCAAAACCTCCTGCCTTTGTATTCATTGTTAGGGTATTGGGCGGGAACATGGATTCGATTGGAGGGTGCATGGGGCGGCGCCTTTCAAAGAGAGATAAACGCGTGGCTGGGTCTATTTATAAAAACACGGCGAATTGTGTTTTGAGGCCATACTTACATGGGAGTCCGTTTTCAGTATGTACAAGGAAAGCGCCAGGAGAGATTGTTTTTTGCATATATATGTGAAACGAGCAGAGACGAGCTTGGCGTGGAGAGTCGAGTGGAAGGGATCGTGGGGGGTCACTAGGGTTCCTGTGGGTATACACGGGTGCAGGCAGTGAGCGAGGGCGTGTGGATGTGATATGAAGCGGGGTTGCAGACAAAAGTTGTGTATAAATAACGTCGTTCCTGGGGACAGGCAGAGAGTAGAGTTGTCGTGTGTGTTGTGCCAAAGATTAGACGGAGGAAGAGGGCAAAGTGTTGCTTGTGCGGCAATGGTTTAGTGTTTAGGTCGTTTTGAGGGATAAGAGAACGAGGATGCCACCTTTTATATAATTTTCGGAAGTCATTTCGACTCAAGTGTAGTCAATGAAGTCAAAGTCTGCGTCAAATGAGTAGTACCCGTTGGACTTACGACACATAAATCTGCAGCACATGTATCGCTCTATTCAATTTGTTATTATTAGAGCCCCTTTGTCGTTGCTGGTCATTCATTTCTACGCCAACCCTATTCAATCCGATCAAGGAAACAATGAAAAGCTATTGTGCGTTACGTGTGCCTATTGAGTAGATTCGAAGATATGACGAAGCCTTCTCGAACAAATTCCACCGCAGTTGCAAGATTTGACCTGCCGCTGCAGTGCGATCATTCGCAGCTGTTTGAGTCCTACCACCCTCACAATCCCAGCGAAAGCTACTTGCGCAATGATCCTTATGTTCGATAAGATTAAGAGGCAACTTTGTCGCCAAGTATCATTGTCTTACTATCTTCAAGAATGACCCTCTAGCTCGAGGGTGTACCTGGGACGCTCGGCAAGCGAGGAGGGAGGAGTTCCATGGGTTAAATAACCGACACGCAAATGGGAAAACCAAACAAGTGACGACAATGGCTCAAGACACGAGAGTGTACACGCACGCAAAATAAGAAAACACACACAGCTCGAGAGTGGTGTCGTTTTGTCATCACGCAGAAATTCAACGTCAGGAGCACCACGGTTTCCGAGTCGACTGATTATTCAGCCGACTGGAAGAAATTAGTCGGGTTGAGCTTGCTTTTGGTCAGTCGCCCAATAAAGGGCTTTATGTTACTATGTTGACCTTTGTGGGTGAGTTGGCGGGGCCAGAAGGGTTCCAAGGCAGTAGGCCAGTTGTTGAGCAAGGAATAAAGCCGACTGGTAAAAAAGAAGAAAAAAACGTCACCCTTAACCCTGGCGAACAGGCATCCACTCACTCCATCATCTCCACTCGCTCCCATGCGGCCAGCAGCAGCTTCCGCAGAGAATAAAATGAATGATTCTATTGCAAAAAAAAAAAAAAAAAAAAAAAAAAAAATGGTCCTTATACAAATGAATACTTTTGTATTACAAATGAACGATATAATTACAAATGAATACTCCTATTACAAATGCTTGAAAATTCAAAATAACGAGAGAATTCGGATTGTCCTTGGCAATTACCTTTTTTGGCCAACAAAATATCCATCCGGTTTTGCGTCGTCGTAAAGCTCTGGTTAGAGCATTTCCAGTTTGCTGTTTGTTAACACATTCAAAATTGCCTTACGTGTCAGTCGTCGTCGTGCCCAGACTCTTTCTGAGCAACACGCCGTGTAGTGTGAGGAGCGTGGCCAATCGTCCGCCAATTATTGAATTACTCGTTTGTCTGGTTTGTTTTCATCACCCACAGCACCTGCCTGATCTTCTGCCTTGCTCTTCATAAATGGTCATTCTTACTTTTCTTTCCGATCGCCTCATGAGCAATTAGTGGATAGATGCATTGTCATGCTGTGCATGGATCGACTCGCATATTTCCCTTCTATGGCGACTTGCTCAATCAAACCAGATCTTGTTTAGCATTCGCGGTTATTGCCGGCGAGTGCCAAGAATACGCACGCACTTTTTTGGGGAAAAAGAAACGTCTCTAAAAACAGCCCAATCTCGATATCACAGCCTTGCTGGTTAGTTATACTGTGGTTAGACACATCTAACAGCCGCTGGGGTCTACAGGGGGTATTCTTTTCACCTTTGCTTTGTTTTGGGCAAAGTCGACGCTTCAGAGCTCGTCGACCAAAATCAGGGGAAATGCTTGGCCATTGTTGCTGTTAATGTTAATTTCCTTTTTCTTTACAAAACCGCATTCCAGGAAACCGTTTTTCCTTAAAAAAAAAATGGACACACAGAGTATTATCCAAATACAAACGGTTGTGCTCGACAAAAAAAACAGCCCAGGAGCCTTTTTTTTTTTTTTTTTTTTTTTTTTGACCGTTCAGGCTTTGCATCGAGTTGTATGCGTGGCGCAATTCTTCGTCGTCCAGTGCAGTGTGTGTGCACAACAGTAATCGCATATTGCGGCTATTTTTTCTATTTTTGCGAATTGCCCCCAAAGTCCAAAAATCGTAATTCTGTCGACTTTCATAGCAGGTTGGCTGCTCAAAAAATAAAATAAAAAAGCCATGGCCACATACTGCCAAGAAAATTTGGACTCACAGCGTGTAGTCGGTCTAATCCTCGGGTTTAATAAGACGCCGTCTACCCGCACACACACACTGAAATAATACCTCCGCGCCGAGAGCGGGAAACAAAAGCCACATCACCCACCATATCAACGCTGATCTTGTATGCCGAAATTTAAAAAAAAAAATAGCACATACAGATATTTGTTCGAACAAGCATATTATTGAGTACAAGTACTACACATTGGGCGAGAGCATCTCCTATTTTTTCTTTTTTTTTCTCCTTTTCGCTTTGCGGCGCCATATACACATATGAGCATACATCGATGTTCATGCCGAAAACCTCCACAATGTTGGTTAGGTCATGTCAGGGGGCCCCGAGGATTCCGA
Organism: Dissophora ornata; assembly: GCA_025201705.1. Classification (NCBI taxonomy): domain Eukaryota; kingdom Fungi; phylum Mortierellomycota; class Mortierellomycetes; order Mortierellales; family Mortierellaceae; genus Dissophora; species Dissophora ornata. The sequence goes on along the minus strand of MU616794.1, from coordinate 35,955 downwards.
AAAACGAAATTTTAATGGCATGCCGATTGCCGAAAAGCACTGTCCTTGCTCACGTTATTGTTATTTTTAAAGTTGTTCATCATGTTGCCAGTACAACAGTTGTAGGGGGTCGGCTAATTGGTTAACGAGATTTCCCTCGCTTAAAGGTCAAGCGGAACACTGCTCACATAGGGTATGAGGGAATAATGTTGTGGGGTTTATTTATTCTCACATCCTGGGCGGGTCAATGGTTCAAGAGGGATTTTGGCTGTGTTTGTGTCATAGTAATATACAAGTATGCCGTGCTCTGCAAGATGACGGAGACTCCCAGGGACAAGGTTCTCGCTGAGACATTTCCAGGTCTATGTGTCAGAATGAGCACGATATCAACGCGTTCAACAAAAATAACTGCGGGAGAACAATAGCCCAAGACAACGCTACATGTGGACCCAGCGTTCAAGATTCATCTCGCGTCTGTTGATCACCACAACAGAAAAATAACAACAACAACAACAACAACAACAACAACAACAGGCACTTGTCACTACCATCAGCCATCTGGGCCAGAGGGCTGGGTAAAATGATCATCTCCACCGGAAAATCAAAAGTGCTCAGCTATCAGCAGACACATTAAGAATCAAAGAATCAAAGAATCAAAGAATGGCTTTTGCGACTACCGTCGCCAGAGTACTCATTTGATGTGGCAATTCCGGAAGCGCTTCATTTGGGTACGGGGGGGGTAATGAAATTTTCCGCAGTGCTGTTGTGATGACGGACACCACGTTTTGCGCTCGTGCGATCAAAAAAAAAGGAATTTGTTTGTTGTCTATTTCTTGCAACATGCACGTCGATGTCATACATTTTTTTGCAGAAGATAGAGAGCATCATATTTCCTTGGCGACCAAAGGAGAAGAGCAAAAGACATACAGTAGGAAAGGGAGCAAAAGGGGGGAACGAAAAGAAGAGAGCATGAGAGCAAAGCTTACTGTTATTCGAGGCATTATTACACCAAATTAAGACAGGGTCGTTTAATTCGTATTCTACCATCCGTGCTTTCACGAAAACACATTCGGAACGCTTGATCCCAATTGATCCCAAAAAGGATGGGATGGATTATCGATTTTTTTTTCGGCGGAAATAACGCGCCGCGCAGCAACCGATTCCGATGCATCCTTCGGACGAGGTTAAAAAAGCTTAAAAAGCACAGGACAACTGTACGAGCACTCGCACAAAAAGACTAGACGAGCAACCACGCGCGCCGTCCAAGCAAAGCATTTATGCATATCAAAAAGTTCGACTTCTTCCACAAAATGTCCGAAAAAAAACAACAACAACGGACGCCGCAAACGGAGTTCTAGGTCTCTCAATGAGGAAATGATGACTTTTTTTTTCTCCTTGCGATAGTAATGTATAATATTCTATAATACTCGGCGTCGTGTTTGCCTGAAGAAGAAGATCTAGTAGGCAACAGGGAACAGGAAAGGTTGAAAACAGCCAAATTTCAGTGCAACGGTAATGCATGGCTGATATTGTCAGAGGAGCTCTAGACTTATCTAAAAACAATAGAGGATGGTGGTAGGTGATGTTGATGTGAAATAAACAGCAAGCACGCCGCTTTCACGCTCTGATGTCACTTTCAACAGGCGTTGCCCTGTGGACATGGCGTTGGTCTACACCCTGATGAGCTGTGGAATTGCCTGGTACGTCTATTACGCGTATGAGCTGCAATGGATGTAAAAGTGCAACTTTTTAGATGAGAGTTGTGTACGACCCACCGCTTGCTGGCATCTTATTGACATCGCGGCATGTCCTAATAAGTCTGATGCAGCTCTTTTCAGTTGGGCGTGGATTTGCGCCCACCATTCGGTGGCACGTCTCCATTGCCCAGTCGATGACCTGTTTTCACTCTCATATAAGGATATATGTGTGTTTGATGTAGAGAATAGAACGCATCAATGGATGTAACCCTTGAATGGAAGCGTATGTATCAGAGTACCTGCCTTTCTATGTGTTATATGATCCCTCAGTTTATCGACGCGACTCGATGAATACTCATTATTTTGCGCCTGTAGAATCGGTAGGACACGCGCCTAGGAATTCTCTCGTGGTTTATGCCTACTACAGCTTGTTCACGCTATGGGCTGGCCGTTGTCATCCGTCATCAGGTAGCAAGTGTGCTTTTCCAAGAGTCCAAGCCTTCACATCGCCTCCTACAACAAGGTCTGTGGAAGCAGTCCGCCATCCAGGAGATAATCCTGGATTACGCCCAAGTGCTCTTGTGGGCTATTCATATTTGAGCACGAGTAGCGCTGTCAAAATATCAAAGGTTTGAGGGGTCAGAAAATGGAAGGTCGCACGCCAGCCCGTGTAATTTTGCGTGTTTGTGCAGTGCGATGCGAACATGTGCATCTCATACGTCGCCTGGCATCCACACATCATCACGCTCTTCCCTCCGGCATCAGTCCCATAACCATCATCCACGCCCAGTCCCACCGGAGCTACTGAACCTCCTCATTCTATTTCCATCCGCCACTGCCACTTAACGGTCGGTGTTCCACTTACACCCATCGCACCTCCTTCGCTCGCATTTCACACTTCGCACCCGGCTTCAAACATTCCACATTCCAATGGCCTTGCTCCCCCTTTGCATTTAGCGACAAGGGCCCATACTCCACAAGTCCCGAACAAGACCTTCTCTACCTCGACTTTTCTTGAACTTCACGAACAACTGTCGTTTGTCCTTTTAGCTGCAACACTACAGAGTACTAGTCGCTTTCTCGCGAACCTCGCTTTCACTTCGCAATGGCAGGGAGTGATATCAACCTAGTCGATTACAATTCGGCGACGGCGTTCTGGTCTTTTGTGATCTACTGCCTGGTTGTCATTTTTGTGGCAGTCTTCTTTCTCTTCTACGCAAGCAGGGTCTTTGCCCAGCTTCTCTCCAAGCTAATCCGATGGTTCACTTGGCGACACCTGAAAGCTTACATCGAGTTCGGTATAACTTCATATCAGTTCATCAGTGATTCCAAAAGGGACCTTTGATTGTTTGGATAGGCGATTGAGAAGCATAGGCGCTAACGCCTTTGAATCTTTGTACTTCTCTTTTTTTGCGGTTGCCGTGCGTAGAGTCCTTGCAGATCGCTCCTTTAGGAGGCAGGATCCTGTTTAAAAACTTTCGCTATCATTCCAGAAACCAATCGATCACAGCACTACATGGATTCATTTCGTTCCGATATTGGCTTTGGAATGTGAGGACTGAGAAAGATCCTATCCCCGAGGACCCCACTGGATCAAAGGAGGCTAATGCTGGTGGGTCTCAGTCGATGTTACAGGGTCAATTGATCGCATTGATATTGCTAGAATGGAAGCAAACAAACTCAGGCATCACTACCGTTTCATAATATTCATAATAGGCGCGAGCGACGAGGACAATTGCAGGATCACTTGTCACCTCATCGGACTCGAGTGGTTCATGTACAACCGGACACCGGCATACGATGTACTCGCAACCACCTTGGGCCTAAATCCCGACGCCACACCTATTAACACCTCGCCAGATGTAACTAATCCGAGCGTCACAGGTCAGCTCACGTCAATTGATGGATGTATCTTGGACTACACTACAGAAGGTGCTTGGTATTGACAACTTTGCTTTCCTCTTCCAGTGGACATGAATAATGAGGGTCAGGAGGACGCGTCTGAAGACAGTTGGTTCCGTCGCTGTTTGCCAGTGAAGATAGTCTGTGAGACAGGCGCTATCATCATGGGAAACGCACATCTGCCATCACTCCTCGTTGCTTCGTTCCCGTCTGCCCACGGGATGTATTCGGCGACGAAGGTGGGTAGAGATCACGGGCAAATTTTTTCCCGTTTTTAAGGACAAATATAGTCGATACGTCGACACTCATCATAGTGCACATCACCATTCTTTTCATTTTTGCGTAGACACGTTCATCCTTGGACAAGTACAAAACCGTCCTCCTGGCTACCTTTGAGACGCCCTCAATCGATTTCAGGCCAAATGCAGATTATAACACCACAATTGCAGGGAGGAGCATGGGAAATGATGTTCCGGATATTTCACGACTGTAGGTTCCTTGGTTTTCGCATACAATCCAACTTCATCTGTAAATGTTCCTAACAACGATGCGCTGCTACGTTATTTGTATTTATAGGCCTCCAGCTAGGCCATCGCGCTTCCAACGATCGCTTCGATCAATGAAAGTTGCATGGACATCATTGTTCGGCGTGTCCAGGAAAGTCGCGGAAGAGTGGCACGGTCTGCCTCGTTACAATCAGAACATATCCCACGACAACTTGAAAGAGAATAAGTTCCATGAGTATGCCATGGTCCGCAATATCCTTCAGTGCAATGAACTCGGTCTGCGATATTACACCGACGTAGCAGGTGAAGAAAAAACAATCCACTCCGCACAAACAGTACTTCATTGCTTCTATAATTTTTCATCCCAGTGGATAACTGACAACTTCCCTTGGTATGTTTAGGCAAAGTGCCTGAGCCATCACAACATGGCCCTCATGACGACTATGATTTGCCACCAGAGTGGGGTATGGAGTTGATCATCGATGAGGCCGTCATTTCGTATGGTCCTTGGGCTGATCGACAGCGCTCTGAGATCCAGAACTTTTATTTCCCAAATGCATATCGAACACTGGACCCAACACCCGAAGCACTGCCAGGACAGGACCGCATTCACGCCGCATTGCTGATCGTGGTGACATTCAGTTCTTCTGTCACCATAAAGATCCCGACACAGGAAAAGTCAAAAGTAAGCAACTGGATGCTACCATAGTTCTGCGGTATAGAAGTTTCTTTGCATTGTACTCATGACCTGTGGCATTTTTTTTCCGCATGCAGGATTGGAAGTATAGCGATCCTGATTTCCAGGCCGTGCAGGGAGGAAAATCAATGAGGCCGTTTGGTTGGCTCGAATTGAAGGCGGCCCACGGCTCGTTGATTACGGTCGATATTCCCATGGTGTATGGAGCTGACGGCTATAAGAACGTCGTCCTTGTCGATCTTCAACACCTCGTCGTAACATCAAGTGTCAACTATGCACCTGTTATCAATCTCAAGGAACTGAAGGCAGGTGCCGTTGGAATGATATGGAAGGATATGACATCGTCTCTTTTTTATGCCAACTTCGGCAATGACTAATATCTACATTAAACCACTTTAGATGGTATGCCAGCTTCAGAATCCTCTGATCTGGAACGCCCAAAGAGACTGGGAATTTGAAATCACGCTTGACACAGCAAAGGTCTCCCTTCTTCGAGACCACATCACTCTCATCCAGGACCTGAGCAAGGACTGGACCTCGGGACCACCTGTGGATATGGCGCATTTCGTGCCGTTCAAATACGAGTTCGACATTAAGCTGCCGAATTTCCAGCTTTACACCTATGTGAACGAGCACAACATCATTAACGAACCTACTGAATTTGATGAGAACGGTATGTATCTGATTAGCCGACTTATATATTATGGTGGGGACACTGCAGAAGCTTACTCAAGTTATCCTACACGTTGATAGCATTTATTATTGCGGCTGGACAGAGTCTTGACTGCAAGGTCGTATTGCCATTCGTGGAGTACAGTCCAGAGATTACCTGCATTACGTTTGACGTCGAGGTAAGCCGAACCGAAAAGATGTGTCATACCATCTTAGACCTGATACGTGTGGTTTTGAAGCAGTGGCACTGATGGCTTGTGCAATGTTAATGAATAGATTCAAAACGGTGGTTTGGATATCCAACTGCCACTTGCTCACACTCTCGGAGAGTTCTCGACACCGGATTCCAAGAACTTTACAATCATTCCATCGGTCGTCATCAAAGGCACATATGAGTACTACGACTTTGTGGATCCCTCTCACATCGAATCACTTAACGTAGATGTTAAGGTATTACACTTTCTCCGATTGTTTTCTCGTAAGGCGACATGGTGTACAATTTAGCTAACTTCCGATTACTTGACTTCTACACCGTGTATGTCAGGGCCACGGAGTAACGGTCAAGTTGTTTGGAAACGTCATTCGATACGTCCTCATCCTTATGGATAACTATGCAGGCTTGCACCTCAATTTCGTGACAATGGAAGAGTACCGAACGAAACGGACGGACGCTGAAGCAACTGAGTGTGCTGAGAGGAAACAGGCCAATTCCAAGGTAAAAAAAAAATGGGGATCATGGAAAGGATGAGATTAGTGAATGCGGATCTAAAACCGCTAAAACGGATGCTATTCTTTCCTGATAGCCGCCAAGCGACCCTTTCGAGGTTTACGTCCACTTTGTCACCACAGATACCACATTGATGCTGCCGGAAAATCTCTACAGCAGTGACAATTACTCGGAAGTCACTTGCGCAGAGTTGCAGCTGGACATGAGAAACCTTGACGTTTACATGGGTATGGATGCCAAATTCCTTGGAAGAGTGCTGCCATACAAGGCGACAAACGGGTGTTTTTCCGGCTCTGCTACAGCTTGCTAATTCGTGATCATTCCTACGCTATGTAGATATGGATGTGAACATAAGCCCCCTGACATGGAGCAAAAAGGTCAAAGACGTCGGACCTTCTAGTGCGAAAGCATCTCGTGGCGATCAGAACTATCTCTTCGTTGACGGGATTTCAATATATGCCCATCGACTCTTTGGACCACTCCCCAAAACAACAACCTATGTCGCCAACTGGAAGCTGGACATTGGATCAATTTACGGCCAGATCAAGCCGTCGTTCTTACTAGGCGTGTCATCGTTTGCCAAAGCATTTGTGTACAATATGAAGGACGGCGACAATGCCTTCCCACCTGAGTACGCGACTGTCACGCCTCCTGATATCACATTTGTGGATCTGAACGTCAAGGAAGTGGACGTTTCGATTTGGGGCGAGGACGTTGTTAGTCAAATCCTGCTGAAGGATGGCGTTATTGTCCATTTTGATGATGTTATCAACGAGAGATATATCGGTCGGGTGGTCTTGAAGATGCAGTCGCTGCTCGTCCGATCGATGGTTTTGACAGATACTAGCAGCGACGAATACCCTGGGGAGGCAGAGCAGGTATGTTCTATCAGCGATCAATGAAAACAAGGACGTTACATTCGTGCGCAAATCTAACTTGAATAAACTTTTGAGTGCCTCAGTCCCATCACGACCATGCACCATGGGTTGAGATCGCCAGCTTGAACTGCGCCTTTGATATTACGGTGTATATCGGCGCGGGTGATTGGAGAGAGCGACGTCAGAATCAGCAAGACTTCGTACGGGAACAAGACAGCGAGACGCTGCGATGCCCATACATCTACAGTCGAAAAGGACATCCGCTAGAAAGTAACGTGAAGCAATGGGCTCACCAGAAACTTTACATTCATGGGTTGGATTTCTGACTTTATTTTCCACTCAATAGTTGTTCCCCACTCCAATCTCAAGGGTCACCATTTCGGAACGATATACGTACCCCCTCTTACATCGGATCCAGCTGGTATGTATAGCTTGTTACACAAGAGCGCAATGTCATTTGCCACCATGATAAGCCATCTACTGACTACCATTACAGCGATGAAAGGTGGCAACACTAGCAGCAGTGGCTCCATTGTTGAGCTATCAAGCGAAAATGGATCCATGTTTGAATACGCGTCGAATGCGAGTTTATCAGGGAGTCAGCGGAAAACTGTTCGAAGGTACTACTACTATGTGGGAGACACGCTGGCCCAGGCGCGGTTCGTAATGAGCACATGAATTCTAACAGCAGCCGAATACCATGCAGGTCCGCGTCCGCCTTCTCAATAGGCACATCCGTTGAAAGCGATACTGAGAGCGATACTGGATCGAACGTTTCCAATCTTGATCAATGGCCCGATATGAACTCTGAAGATCTCGATCCTCGGTATGCCAGCAGCGAGGATGAGAGATCTGAGAGCGAATACGAGTACTCAGAGGGTTTGCAAGGTTTGTATATTATGTTTCAAGTCGGTGCGTTGTTGATTATACGGAATAGTCTGTCGCACTACTCTACTAACAACGTCCTCGGAACCGTAGCTCCTGAAGAAAACGAGTTCGCAAACATGCCCTCAGCCCCTGCAAGATCCATCCCGTACAGCAGTTATCTCAAAAGATATACATTGTCAAGTACTCGATCCGCGAACATTCGTCATCCATATCTGCCACCTCCTCGTGTGATGTTCTCTCAGCTTCAGGTATAGTTTTTTTTTTTTTTTTTAGGAAACGTGGTTTAATGGAACGTATGAAGTAGAAATAATTGCTGCTCACTCATTGCGCTATTCTGTGGTCTCTAGACGGGCGAGATTTTAGAAGACATTCCTAGACACCACCCACATGCCAACTTTGATGAGACATTCGGCGCAAAGGGAAGGCACGACGGCTCAATTTCATCTGCCCAGCCAAAGGGTAATGATAAATCGGATGAAAAACGCACTACGATCATTGTTGAAGCAACCCAAGACGTGAAGATTCTCTTGACTCCCATCCTTCTCAAGATCATCCAAGAGTTCCTGGAAGCAATCAATGCAGAGGTAACGCTTTGGCAGGTCTTTTCATGTGCCGAGGAAAATCACTATGTAAACTCTTGCCTGACCAGCCCGTACATGTAATTAGGAATGGGATTTGGAGACGATGCTGGATGTCACACAGATGGAGTATGTGGAACTGTTGACACGAACGCAGCCCAACAAATTGCACTCTCAACAGTTTGTAGTTAGTATACCTCGCATCCACCTCCGCTTTATTCAGGATGTCATGATGCCCGATGCACTCAACGGAGGCGACGACATCAACATGATAAAGACACGGTATGAGCTCTCTGGCGCCAATCTCTGCGCTATCGATATTGTCCTGGACGATGCTGCTATCGTTGCTGCGGTCAAGTACGAGGATGAAGAGTTTGAGAAGTTCGAGCCAGGAAAGATCCACATTGCGTCCTTCAAAGTGGTCGAGTCGAGAGCTAACGTGGACTTTTCAAAGTTCAAGCTGAACGCACGTTTCGTGCCATACTCGACCGTCAGGATCTTTGGCATTCCAGACGCGCGCCACCAATTTTCGCGTCTTGGCATCAACCATCTGTCGTATGTGAATGAGCCCGTCATCGCGGACATTTCCTTTGAGCAGTTCAAACTGCGGCTGGTGCATTCGTCAAACCCCAACTTCTTTTCTGCGAACCTCGAAAAGTTTTCGGTCCTGTTCATCAACCAATCTGCGGAGATTGTCGCAGGATCGATCTGCTCATGGTTGACGTTCATAAAGGACCTCAAAACGATCTTGAACAGGTTCCAGCTCCGTCGATCCAAACAACTCCAGACTCTCTTCTCAGAAATTGCGCGCTTCTCGGTCCAGAAACCCCCGGTCACCACAGACCCAGTGTTCTTGACGAGGCCTTCCACAACACTTCGACTCGGAACCATGATCCATCGAGATGACGATGGCTGGAAGTTATTGGCGCACATCAGACATTGCATGCGTAAGATGCCTCGACCGCTCGCAGACATCCTCCAAGAGGCGCTGAAGAAGCCCGAACTGGAATCGTTCAGCACTGACGCAATGTATGATATTGTGATCGCTGTGTTTTCTAACTGGAGAAGTTGGGAAATGGATGATATCCGACGATGTCGCCTGTTTTCAGATGTCTTTGAGAGGAAGCGTGTGGTCGAGGCCGATGTCACTGCTGTGCAGAAAGAGTCTTGGCTTTACGAGATCCTTCGGTACTCCGCCAACTCAATACAACTGAGCCTAGGCGAGTTTGAGGCTGCGATCTATGACGAGCAGATGGAGAACAGGATGAGGGTCACTGGCTTGGAATTCGTCTTTGAGTCGAGATACAAACCAGATGCTCAAGCGCAACAGGGACTGTATCCTGGAGTTACTATCACCAACGACACCAGCCGACTCTCGACAGGATTCTTGGACGTTGCTGTCAAGACTGGATTCAAGAGTGCCGAGGTCGATGTGAATCCCGTCGTTATTGCGTTCACCCGGCACATTCTGAGGATCGAACGCATTTTCACACCCCAGTTTAATAAGATTCTCGAGTCCAAGAGCGACAAGCGTCCAGCAGAAGGTCGCAGGTCAATGGAGAGTACGTGGCTGTTTTGCGGTGGCACGTATCATGTTTGCTTGGTTTAATGATTACTGACTCTAAAATTGCTCTTTATCACATTCGTTTCTAGATCCTACTTCTCCTCGTCAGTCCTTTCAATTGCCGCGTGAAACAACTGTGGTCACTGCAGCCGACAGCGAACCTACAATCATGCAAGTCATTGACCGATTCGACATCGTCTTTAACGGCATGGCAGTCGTGGAGACGATCCGCATCACTCTGACGGCGCATAATCTCTCAGCGCAAGTCATCTTCTCCCAGATCCAAGTCTCTGCCCTGAACTTTGCCAAACAGAGGACCTTCCCTAACCAAGATATTGAAGGAATCTCTGTTGCGAGGAGTACAGGATCGGATGCGGCCGCCACAAAATCGGGATTCAACAAACTGATCGCGTCTATTGCGATCAACATTAGCAGCATCAATTCTTCGCTAAAGGAGCGTGTTTATTCCAAGGACAATGCAGCCTCGATGCCAACAAAGGAGCTCCTGACCTTCGGCATCGCTGGAATCAATTCAGCGGCAACTCTCAGTCAATTCACGCCTGCGAAGCGTCCCAAGCAGACGAAAGTCAGCGTACCACGGGAAGTAGTCAACTTGTTAGTGACGTTCAAGCAGGTTAACATTGCGCTGCCCCGCAGTATCCTGAAGCTGTACCTATTTGCGAAGGACTGGCGAGAGGAGAATATGCAGACCTTCGACTTTTTGTTCCAGGGTGTCATGAACGAATGGGAGGCCGACCGGAAAATGCAGCCCAAGACGGTGACACCACCGACCCCTCGCGAGCTCAAGGTCCAGATCGTTCTCACGACTTTGACCCTCGAGTCGCACATGCTGCCGTCGCTTCTTTTCCAATACGAGGCTGGTGACTTGATGATCATGCTTCATGATGTCCCGCCAGGCCTGCCATTTTCGGTCCCGCAGCTCACGTACACTGTTCAGCTATTACGCCAGTCTGTAGACTTTATTGCAAACCAGCCAAAGTCCAGGACAGGCGACAGGTCTAGACTTTTGGAAGACAAGCATGCAGCCAGCTTCTCCTTGCCATTGATACGAGCCTCAGGTAGCGTCATGAATGTCGTGGATTCTGCGACTCCGGCTCGTACGAGACGTGCCTCAATCACTGCCCTCGCACGCGGGGCGCGACAGCCCAAGAAACTGGAGTCTTCTGTATCGTTTGATCTCGTGGAGATGACTTTGAACGTAAACATGTTGGACCATATCCTGACGGCACAATCCCTCCTCGGTGCGGAGATGAACGAACTGATCGACATCTTGACTAATGACGCGGCAGCGGGTCCAACAGCAGCATCGCCAGCGGCTGCGATTCCGGCTCCTAACAATTCTGGCCTTCTGTACTCTGTCAAGGTGTCATTGGCTGGACTCAGTATCGCGGCTGTTAGTCCGTCCGCCGTGTTGTACTTTGAGTCGGATCGGCTGGGGGGCGTTATCACCAACAATCCGAGCCCCGTGGCTGTTACACCGTTCTCGACAGAGATTCACAGGAGCAGACTCGCTTGGCGACTCTCTGCTCGTAGTATTACTTTGTCGCTAAACCATCATGTTGGCAACATTCGAATGGGATCGCGAGCAGAGGATATTCGTGCCCGAAAGCTGAGACTCGCCTACATCACTATTGATCTCAACGTCCAGAATTTCAGCCCTAATACGTCAGATAAGGACCGCTTCGTTCAGACGTCAGTCAGTTCATTCTACGTGAGTTTCTTGAAAGTCCGCGCTTTGATGCAACCGCAGTCCGTGAGCAGGATTATTGGTCTCTATTCGTACTATACCCATGAACTGGAGCGTCGCAAAGAGCTCAAGGCATCGGATATGGCCAAGCTGGCTGATAACACAAAGAGGATCATCAAATCACTCGAGGTCGATGTCCCTGCCTACAAGGACAACACCCGCTCTATGTTGGAAGCCACAGAGATCTTTTTGAAAATTGACGACGTGGCAGTCGCAATTCCGCTAGACCGCCGCGAGGATATTATGGACAGCAGTGAGAGACTGGTCGAAGCGTTCCTGATCTCCGCAACCTCGATTAATGTTCTGACCAAGAGTGGCGAGACATCGTCGGGAACGCTGAGTCACTTTTGTGCTCAGTTCGTACCGAGGTTTGATCAGAGCAAGGACGAATACTTCCGTTCTCGAAGCCATTCCAAAATGAACAGACTATTGTTCCCCAATATTTCTTGTCAGGTTGAAGCGAGCAAGGATTCGCCCGGCCACCAAAAGGTTTCTTCAAAGGCCTCAGTTTCTGGATTCGAGCTCGACATTGATCCCAATATTGTCCGCTACATCATCACGCTTAATGATGTTTACGATAATAGCAAGGGTCTCGTCACTTCCCTGACGGCCGAGCAGGCTGCATCTGCGGTGGCTAAACCGGATGGCCTCTCGTCCGTGACAGCAGCATCGTCTGCGAGCACGCCCAAGAATGAGATCCCAGCGCCACAACTGTCAAGTAATGTCATCTGGAAGATTGAAAATAACTTCACATGCAGCAATAGTGTCTGTCGGTTCTACCCAAAGAGCTACGTCTCAAAATTGTCCAAGACGCCCAAGTTTATGGACTCGGAGGCCAACTTTGCGCAGGTCGGAGCTGAAGTGTCTGGCGTGGATCGATTCATCATCCCTGGCCTATCACTGTGGACGAGTCTCCGGATCCCCCTAGGTGATAATATCGCGGAACTTGAGGCAGCAGGGCCTCCAAGGGTCCATGCCGAAGTGAACGTCCACTCCTGTGAAAATACGTTCTATCCATCCCTTGTTCCTTTCTTCCAGGATATCGTCACGGGACTTAAGATTGGGATTCGACGACAACGCCAATACTCCGAGCCAGAGATAGTGGTGCCTGTCCCCACGCCAGCGGTGCTTGAATCTGGAGCAACTGGAGGGAATGAGCAGGCATTGGTGCCGACCAATTCCCAAGCGCAGGATAACACTATGGCGTCGAAGAGTCAGGAGCTAGTTGTCACCTGTTACCTCTTTATTGAGAAGACGAAGATCGAATTCAACTGCCAACCTATGGCCAAGGTCATGTCCATCTTGACGTTTGAGCAAGGAAATATCCTGATGAGCTACAACTCTGACAGAGTAGGAAACACCTCTACCACCGTTGCAGGGACGTTCGAGGGTGCGTCATCAAATACCCGCCACATCTTTTCACAGGATAAGGACAAAGGGTTCCAACTGGGAACCAAAGGAATGATCTTCAATGTGGTCGCAGAAACGAAGAGGCAGGCCACCGTCAATAAGAAGACCTTGTCCGTCACTGTCGACTTTAGGCGGATTACGATGGCCTTTGACATGCGCCAGGCAGAGATCTTGGTGCTGATGAAGATGATATGGATGGACCAGGCCAACTACCTAATCCGAGACGGGCTGACAGTGAGCCGATCGACGTCTAGTACTCAAGGCCTCGAAGCCTCGATGGCTCCACAGCCTTCGCCAGGCCTGCCCACTGGGGGCGCTGGAGGTAGTGCATCCGGAACCACATTGGTATCTGGCCAACGAGAATCGAGCTTCCTGGGATACAACGTCTTTACTGTGGCGCGTTTGCAGCAAATGGTGATCTCGGGTGACCTGGGATCTCAGATCGGCGTGATGGACTTTACGTTGGACGACGTCCGCCTCCGCATAAAGCTACGTCCCTTCCATCCTCGCTCAGCTTCGATTTCCACGGGACCTCTTGACATAAAATTCCTTCAGGAGAACAAAGGATGGCTGGAAGGTTATCTGGTCATGGAAGGTGTTACAGCCGAAGTGCTTTCTAAGTTTAACAGACACCCGAGCTTCCCTTGCTCGATCGTGGAGGTCGCTTTGCTGACGAAACGTATGACATCCATGCTCACTTACGATTCCAAAAAGTTCTTCGTTATGGCTGTCGAGCCTGCTCATCTGGTGATACAGGATGAATGGAAAGGACCCAACCCCGACCGTGATGTCTCCCTGGCGATCCTCGCTCATCTCCGCGGCCTACGCATCTTGGCGGGCGCCAAGACTGTCCCTGTGTTTAAGACGTTAATGTCTCGTGTGACGAGTATGATGGAGCAAAAGGTGTCTGTCGCAAAGGAGGAGCTCAAGAAGCCTTTGCTCTCAGCATCTACTCTCCAACCCAGTACCTCATCCGAGACTCCGTCTCTGGCTTCCAGCGGAGAATCGGCGATCGACAGTGTAAAGAGCCATGTCCAGGCTGCATGGAATGCCGTTGGGTCGGTGCAGATTTCTGTGGGCGACCTCAATTCGTCCTTCTTCCCTTACTTCCTTTCCGATAAGGAGTGTACACATGCCAGTGTCCAGGGTGTTAAAGTGAGGTTGGATCGGCATATGATCTACTCCGAGCCCGAAAAACCTGTGATCCATCGCCTGACCGCCATGAACCTGGGACTTCTAAGTCTTCAAAAGTACACGCTCCAAGCAGTCGACCAGACCGCAGTCAACTCGTTCACGTTGGAGCAGTGGTTCGACCGTATCCGGAACCCGAGCTCTGCTACAATCGCCAAATTGCCTGCGACCAGTCAGGTCATGGAATCGTGGCAGGTTGTCGATGGTCTTGTGATTGATCACATCTGTAAGACCCAGTTTGCAGGCTTGATCGACATCGCAACTGACTATCGATTGTTCAGAGGCGTCGAGAAGAACTTCGAGCGGTTTCTTGAGGAGTTGAGTATCCGGAACTACAATGGAGAGAGTAATATGACTGATAATGCAGGTGCAGGGTCCGCTGCTGGTGTCGCTTCGGGTGATTTGCCAGTAACAGAGACTACCGTTGTTGTGGACCCGGTGCAGCTGGCTGGTGGGCAAGCGCTATCGAGTGCCAACAACCTCGATTCTACATTTGCCAACGTCATGTACGGATCCGGTCAGGTCTCGGCCACAAATCCCCTCGACATCAACATCCCAAGTTTGTCGTCTGATGAAAAACGCAAATCTGTAGCGCATGCAGCTGCCAACGTACAGTCTGAATTACTTTGGGCTGGGTCGCCTTCGTCGCCTACGCTTAGTGAGGTCATTGTGACTCCTGATGGAACCCTACCTGGAACCTCGCCGGCCCCATCCGGGCGCTCGTCAACAGCGTCTGCTGCTGTTCCCCCAAAGCGTGCAGGTAGCCGAGACCTTGATGTGCAAACATTGGCTCTAAGCAGCATCATAAGCCCTGTGCCTATAAACGGAGCAACAGTTGGTGCTAGAACAACAGCATCCACACCGCAGGAAGCAAGCCCTGACCCATCTACCATGTCATCCGCGACAGATGTTATTGGCGCTGGCGCCACCTCTCCCAGGACGGACGGAACATCTGAGCAGCAGTTGACGTTCAACGCGCGGGAACAGATCGTGTTCAAGCCTGCATTGGACGTACTGCCGAACACACCGTTGCCTCTAGGACACCTGGGGTTCAAGAAAGAAGATATCCCGCCCATTGTTCATATGGCTACGATGGCGTTGGAGACGGGGTTGCTGACAGTGGCGGAGTTTCATGCACATAAGGTCGAGATGTCGGGCCTGCAGGACCTTTGGGAAGGCAAGGTGATAATGGATGATGGAGACCAGCCGTGAGGAGGATCAGATAGGATGTAGTATTTCATTTGAAGAGTAGTAACAGGCAAAGTCGAATACATGAAGACTCAAGCTTATCACCCAAGGGCCAGGATCAAAAATGTCCGGCCCTTTGTTCCACCTTGGTTCACTTTGCACCTCCTGGCTCTCCTACAAGAAGATGGTAGACACTCACGGTGCAAGAGCAGAATATATCGCACGTTTTTTCCTTTCAGGTAGTTTTCTCTGGATTTTCCTCAAAAAAGATAACACATGTTTGGTCCTGGCCCAGGACAATAAGTTTTAGTCTTTACGGTATTCGACTCCACCAGCTATTGCTATGCCAGGAAGAGTTTTGAAGCAGCCCGCCCTTGCAAGTAGCATTCCTTTTTCAGTAGCTACCAGGTGCAAGACTATTCGATGCAATCTATGTGAGTTGCCAACAAACGGCAGGAGAATATTAAATAGATGTGGCTGTAGAAAAGCTCTTGATTCGATGACAAACTTCTGCAGATCCCTCCTGCATACCCTCTGCACAACAGTGGTAGAGCCATAAAAGACCCAGAGATGCCAAAACGACAGACGTTGATAATGATTCCAAACGCGCTGATGATTCTTGAAATGATTTATTTTTTGCTTGCTGTCTGACTTGTAGTGCTTTTGAGGTCAAACCGCGGAGTGGTGTGTCCGGGAGCTATGTTCCAGTCAGAACACATTTGCACCTACACCAGTACCGACTATACGGATGTAAATCTAGATCAGGCCGTTCACTTTCAGCCTGAGTTCCTCAATATACTCGACATATCCTCTATTCCTCCTCATACACTTTTCCTGAAAGTCGGATAGCCGATCATTCTCCTCCGCAACGTCTCAACAAAGCGAGGATTGTGTAACGGAACTCGCCTCCAAATCACTAAGCTGGGAACATATGTAATCGAGGCCAAGATCTTGGCTGGCTCATTCACCGAAAATATCGTCCTTATCCCTAGCATACCGCTTACAACAAACGACGACGGGTCTTCTCCTATCAAGTTTACACGTCTTCAGTTTCAAATTCACCCCGCATTTGCCCCAACTATCAATAGGGCGCAAGGCCAGACGCTAACAACGACAGGCATATACCTCCCCCTCTCCGTCTTTGCGCATGGACAGCTTTATGTTGCTCTCTCAAGATGCTCCATTCCCCGTAATCCCAAAGTGCTTATCCTCGACAAACCAACTGCACTTCGACCTACTCTTACTCCAGCTGCACCATTAACTACACCCATTGGACACTATACACGAAACATTGTATTTAAAGCAGCATTGTAAAATATAACACTCAATGCATATCTTGCCGTGTACATTATTAATAAATATCAACTTTAATTAATGCACACCTATGCAAGGGCAATCTGCTAGTTAGAATATAGAGAAAACTTCCCGTAAGGCGATATATTCTGCTCTTGCACCGTGAGCGTGTACCATCTTTTGTTTCGCCATGGACGTACCCGCACGCAAAGAGTTCACCACGACGACTCCCTCATATGCGCAGTAAATGCCCTCACTGAGTACCTTCGATGCATCCAAAGCCATGACATTGATGTCCCTCACCCCAAGGACGCGTCGATACGCTATCGCCCACTCATACGGAACATCAGGAACCCCAGCAAGCACATCGGCGATGAGCGCATCAGCAACCACATTGCCAGCATCAGCCAAAAGCTCACTTTGCCTAAGGACGCCAAGCTGCCTAAAGCCCGAGACATCGGATCTAACAGCCGTAATCAAATAAGGCGCACGGGTGAACGACGTCGCTACGCATGGCAACTGACCCGCCCTATTCGACAAGCTCAATCGATTGAACGCTGCTTCCGCAACGAATTTCACATCGATGGTCCTGTCATAATTCTGCTCTAGATTCACATATATGGTCCTTGCCTGAGGGATATTAATAAAAGTCCAATCCAGTTGGCAGCTCCTGGCTTGAACACTCATTTCGTGCGTTTTTTGTCGAAATCATAATACATTGTTACAACACTTTTTGGTGGTGCTATTCTCCAAAGTCGTACACTCTCTACATGGCATTAAGTGGTATTTAAAGTGATTTTTCTACCTATTTCATCAAATCAAAGAAATTTCTCCACGGTCTGTCACCGTTCTCTCTCATCCCTCCTTGATCCCAAGCCCACATTGAGTCCGAGACCAACTATGCTGCTACTATTGTCACTCGTCAAAGGCACACGAAGATTACTCAGTCCCTCGGGTTCATTCAATGTTGGCGACGGCGTGATTTGAAGCGACGGTAGCCCTGATTCAGATTCGACCACTGTTCTCAGTGGGTTAAGGCTCATGGATACCGGATGGCTCAAAGTCCGCTTATCAGCCCCCGTTGTTGTAGCACCGACTCCCTGGGAAGATGTCGACGATAGCAGCGATGGATTCGACGATGCAGCTGATAGGGAGGCCATCAACGAATGGGGCGACGAGGATGACGTCGTTGACGACGACGACAACGACGATGGTGGCAGGGGCGGGGACGAGAGAGTGACTGATAGGGTAGGAGGTGCGCCTACCCGAGTAGCAGAGGCACCGACACCGGCAGCCTCAAAAACAGCAGTGTGAGAGGAGGATGCCGATGCCCCACTTCCAGCCCTGCTGCCTGCGGATAGTGCATGCTGAAAAATCACGCTCTTGGGCCGTCGTTCCTTGGCAGAGCTCGGTGGTAGAGGCCCAACCCTATACGCCATCGCTACATCCTCAAAGTCTGCGTGATCCCTGCTACTCGATCGGAACAGGTGCTCGCCTCCTTCTAGAGCAGATGGAAGCGGGTTTATAGGTGAAGGAGCGAGATAGGATTGGTCCTGGATTACGATCGATGGCGTTTTGCGACTGGGTACCGACAAGCTTGGAGTGCTCGCCCGCGCTTGTTCGTTTTGTTGTACTAACGACGCTCCTTCACCCGTCCGTCCTTCCGCCTGCTGGGCTGTTTGCGGCTCCTCAACCGTAACTGTCATCTCTGGGGGGTCAAGGGATGCAGCAGCTGCTGGCAGAGGCGCGAACCCAATTGAGAAAACTGAAGGAAAGCAAGCCAAGATCACTCGCGTCTCCTCTTCAATGTTCTGAATAAAGATCTTATTCCTTGCCTGAGTAGAAGCCATCTCGTAGTCCTCTTTTTCTTCGGATGAAATGCTAGGCCGCTTGTCGAGATTGATCCCTCCGCTTATCAAACTGATCCCATCGTCAGTCGTTCGGCTATCCAGACGCCGGATGGGATGTCCTCCTTGATGCCCGTGTTGATCTGGGCTCTGGACAGAAGCAGAAGGAAGTTCTGTCGATGTTGGAAATTGTGAGTTTGAGTCGGCTTTTGGTGGTGATGTCGTAATAATGCGGGGCTTCAGAATACTACGAGCCTTCTTCGGTGCTGTGGCAGGAGGGGGTGCTGTGGCAGGAGGGGCTGTCAAGGTCGGCGTTATAGGTGCAGGAGTCGAAGACTCTCCGATCGTCATGGCTGGTACCGGCAGCGGAGTTGAGCTGACTAGGAAACTTCGACTTTCATTCCCACTATCAGTGCTAATCCTTGGTAAGGACAAGCCCCCATCGCTCGTGGTACTGCTTAGCGTTGGTCTGCTAGTTTCAGGGACAGCGCCAGGAACCGTCAGTGTCATTGAATGCTGTGGCGATGAAGATCCTGGTAGCGCTGCATCTGGCAGTGACAATAATGGTGCCTTGAACGCAGCCTCTCTGGCCAGGAACATGGATCCGAACCCGGGACTAGCAGGCTGTCGCTCGTACTTGCCAGGGAGCAGAAAGTGCTTGTCGTTGCCCTGGTTAGACTCCATAAGAGGGAACTGGGACGAGTCCCGTCGGTCGACATGTCTCGCCATGGATGGCGACAGACCAGACGAGGACGAAGGTGCCTTCTTTTCGGGGTACATGGGCAGAGCGAATGCCGAGAAGGCTGACCATCCGTCCGTTGCTGTATTCATCATCGCACGTACGTGATCTATCGATTTGTTGGCGCGCTCGACCAGAACTTTGGGCAGCACATGTTCAGACTTGTTATTCTCTGACTCGGAGCGGTGGTGCCTGTTCCCAAGGAGATGATTGATTGTATTTCGAGGCATCGAGGTCGCATTTCCGCCTTGCTCAGAGGTCATAGGCATCAGGCCGCGCTGACGCTGGTGGCTCGCCGACAACAAATGAGGCGACATGGGGGCCGCCAAATGTTGAAGCGGTTTGTCGATCGCCGTATACGCGAGCATGGTCTGAGTAGGCTTGCTCCAGCTTTTCCACTGCTTCCTGCGCTCCCCACGCTGCTGCTCCTTGAGTGTCGTGGGATCTTGGCCATTGGAACGTTCGTTCGATCCGCTATCACTCCTATGACGTAAAGGCGACATCCAAGGCGCAGACCCTGTCGCAGGTTGACCTGAGGGCGTGATGGCAGGCGAGGGCCAATAGAACGCTGGAGAGTTTGGACCTGAACTATTAGCCGACCGACTGGGACGTGCAGAGAGGGTCTGAGAGTCCTGAACCATGCGAAGCTGATCCAGCAGGAAAGGGCGCATCATGATCATTAAGGGCAGGCGATTAAAGAGAATTGTTTCTGCAAACGTCCATAGCATGTAGCCGAGGGCTGTCGTTGGAATATTTTCTCTGATATGACCTGGTCCTGCAAATGATGTTAGCTCACTTGAGGAGCGAAAGAATCCAGGAAACGGGGACAGGCTACCCCCTGCTTGCCACAGGTCTGGGGTGCGAGGCCCGTCGAAGCGCGGGCTTGCTGGGAATGGGGTCATGACATTTGGCGACGCAGGACCGGAGCCGTTGGGGTTGATCTGACGGCTATGCCTCATCGGAATCGGCCCAGAGAAGGAACTCGCTACAAACGAATGGGCCGAGAAGAACTTTTTGGCAATGCTGAAGATGTCCAGCCAACATCCCGGGTGGTATGACAGATACCGTTCGCCGCGGACCATGATAATCCTCAGAGCAATAAAGTCCACCAATAGACCTGGCGATGCATTCATACTGGGCTCCGTTTTCTGATGCTGATCCTCTTCGGCATGATCGTCCTTTTGGTGTAGGGATGGCATTTTCGACTGGCTAGGTGTCTGTGGTATGGTGCCAGTCAATGGTGGTAAAAGGGCAGATGGCGGATGTGCAAGCTGCTGAGGCGACATAGCTGCGGCGACTTCAAAGGAGGTCCGTCTCCTACTGGCACGGGCGACGTTGAGCATAGGAGCAAAGAGCCCAGCCGTGCGAGAGGACCTTCGTAAAGTCGGGTCATATTCGGCCGCCTTCACTGTCAATCCAAGCATCCTCAGCCAAAATTGCATCTCCAAAATATCCAGACAATTGGACTGGAACCGACTCTTAAAGCGAAGACACATGGGGATGACAATATAAGCCATGAGTCGAGGTGTCGGTGTTGCTTGCTCAAGCTCAGCGATTGTGTCCGTATCTGCATTGTTGATCATTGATAGAACGAGATCCACGAGACTACTGCAGAAACGTGCCTGAGAGATGTGAACGCAGTCAGTTATCCAGTCTCCTTTGACAGACAGTGCAAGGGCGGGGTTGATGATCCTTTCCCTAAACATATTCGACAGTTCAGCCGATTTCCGCAGAAAATGCCGATCATCTTCTGCTACAAGCAGCATTCCATCCACAAGTCCTGAAAAATCAATCGACTTGTAGTGCATCTTGAAGGCGTTCGAGAATTGGGTTATCAAATATAGCGCCGCTCGACATCCCTGCTGGAGACTCTGTGCAGGAAGGATCACGTCTCGTATATAGTCCTTGATCCATTCTGTCGTACAAGGGATTTTGAGCGACGTGTAATCCTTGACAATAGATCTAACTAACGCCGCCATCTTCAGGTGCTGACTGTCCGCTAGTTGACCGCCTCGATCACAAAATAGCTCAATGAGGCACATAAACTCGTGTTTGATCGCAACACGGTCGTTCTGCGCCCAAGTCTTTCCTTTGACGGCCTGCGCCTTTGAAAGCGGACTCCGGAACAGAGCGAACCTGCTGAGTTCGCATGTGCTATCGTCAGTATCCTGGTCCTGCCGTGGGGCTACAGGAGGTGGAACAAACGATGGCGGCACGAGCGGTTTAGACGATCTTCCAAATTTTGAGAAGACTTCGATAAGACTATCCAGTCCGCTGGTCATCAACTGGGGCTCACGCTCCAGAAAGAACGGCAGAATGATCGTAAGAACTCGAACAAACTGTTCGGATCGAAATGAAGCTGGATCGAAGGCAATCACAGCGAGGAACAGTTTGATTGAGTCAGCTATCGAGAATTCCCGCTTGTGAAGAAGGTTGCTGCTTTGGAATAGCTTCGAGTCCTTTGAAATGAAAGACGACATCCACTCTGGAATCTCAAGCTGAGGACCCCCATAACTTCCGCTCTCATGATAGGGCTCCGAGAGTGAGGAAACGCCAAGGGCCTTCGAATGGTATGTTGTCGTGGGCTGGTCAAGCGCTTCCAGAAAATCAAAGAGACATCTCGCCATGACAGTGGACTGCTCTCTGGACATGTTGCGGAGCATCAACGGAACGATGGCACCAAGACTTTGAAGGATGAAGGCTTCTTGATGGAGAAGGTAAAACCGGTAAAAGGCTGCATTGATCGTATCATGCACCACGCGTATAGCTGAGGAGTCACAATAGGTCTTGAACAAAGCTGGGAATATGAGCATGTAGCCATTCTGCGAGGCAAAGAACCGCCTCAAGTGAGTCGCCGCAGTAACGTATACGTCTAGCGCCTGACCGACAATTCCGAGGTCATTCCCGTGCTCCAGCAGAATATCATTCACTCCATTGAAGATGTTCACGAGTTCCTGTCGCTGGGTGTTATTCTTCTCCATGCGTTGGATAAGGTTCAGGACAAAGCAGAGCCAGGCGCGTGCCCGAAGAGACGACAACACACGAAGACCCCGCTCTTGGTCCGACATCGCAACGACAAAGCGCGACTTCTCTCTAGACACATCCGGAAGGTACTGGCTGTTTTCCGGTTTGGGACCAAGAGCAGACTCGGTGGCATCAGTCCGAGGCATCCTATTGAAACGGCCAATGCTGCTCTTGATATCCGAAACCTCGAGAGGAAAGCGGACCAGGAAACTGGTCATGAACTGGATCTGATTGATGTTGACGACCGCCGTCTGGAAGAGCTGATATGGGACACCCAGCTGTGACAAGATGTTGCCAGTGTCTGAGAGTCGACTGGGGAACATGGATTCGGGTGAGATATTGGGCTTGAACCAGAAGCGTCCCAGATTCGCAAAGAACATATCGACCTTGTTTCTCTTAAAGTCCTTAAAGACAATGTCGTTGGTGGAGGACACTACATCAGCCAGTAGTGGGAGAACTGTCGCCATCATTTCGATGCCTAGTGCTCTAGAGTTTCTTTGGTACCACTTCAATAGTCCAAGGAGGTGATTGAACAGCGCAAATGCAAAGCCCGGTGGTAACTTGGAGCTCGCGCTCATAAGCAGGTGGAGCCGCGAGATTAGACGCTTTTGGCGGTCGGGTCTCGCTTGAACAATCTCTGCAAAGAGCCATCGAACAAACAGGACGGGCTCATTTCGGATATAGTCGGACAAAAAATTGATGACTGCTGAACGGACGCCGATAGACTTGTCATCCAGTAGATCAATTGTCGCCAGATTGAGAGAGTTCAAGACAGGAACCAGAACTGTGGCATGCCTGTCCTTGGAATTGGCGGTGTATGTCCGGCCGAAATTCGCCTTACCCTCGTAGTCTTCGTCGAGGTATCCGGTCCACGAAAGCATCAGTGGCGTCTGCGAACGCCGTACCAACTCCCTCTCCAATCGACCTCTTTCACCCCATCCCAGCTCTTCAAATTGATTCCGGATGTCAACTGGGAAATTGCTCACACTCTTGAGTTCTGTTAGCCAGCGCGGCTCGTCCATTGTGTAGCGGTTGCTACCGACCTCGGAACACGCAAAAGGGACCTGAACTGCCGTGGTGCCAAAGGGTCCCTTGGCGGAGGGGTCGATGACATATGGTTGCAGCAGTAATTCGTTGCGATGGTCAAAGAGAACGCTCAGTTTCTCTACAGCCGACAGGCGTTTGAAAGGATCGTCGCTATCACAGCATGGACGAAACAAAGTCAGTACCAAAACTTGAGGATATAGCGAGACAATGTTTTCATAGGGCTGTGACGGTGTACCTTGTAAGATCGCGCGATATTAGGGTATAAGTATTCTTTGGGGCGATGTCGGCGCACTTGACAAACAAGAATGCTGCTGCTGATGCCACTTTGGGTCGAGATTCGAGGCAGTATATATTCCATAGGGATTCGACAAGTTGTAGATATTCACCGACATGGATAGCTGAGTGGACAGTGATAAGTAGCTTTAAAACAGCTACAGTCTCGTCCATCCGTATATCCGGCATGCGGCCAAGTCGCTTGGGCTGAATTAAAGGCTTGGTTTTGGCACTGGCGGAGAGGAGTTTCTCGGATAATGTCGAATTTTCCCTGCTCGGCCCAGCTCCGGCGTCAGTGGTCTTAACGGTGTACCGCTCTTTACGCTAATAGACCATGTTCAACAAAAAGCAGGCAATGTTAGAAACAGAGAAAGATGAATAAAATCAATTATGACGAGTCAAGGAGGTTTTGACTTACGTCGCCAACTAGGCTATCCACACTACTGTAGATGTGCTTAATGCGAAGGCGCATTGTCTCGGAGATTCCATGAGGACCTCCTTGTGCGTTTCCGGTCCCTGAAGGAACTTTGTAGTTGACGGCCCAGTCCAGTATCCGTGGTAGCCAGCCCGGTCTACATTAAAAAAAAAGCCGATTAGTATTAACATACATACCCAACCCAGTCATAATGAATTGTAGTGAGCAATATTCTGAAGGGTAAACATCATACCGATGAATGGTTTTGCAGAGCATGCGAATCTCGTAGAATATCAAGCAAAGTAGGACGCGCATGGGCCGCGGGACGAGAATTCTCTTTTCCTGTTTATCGAAAGAACAAGGATTAGCATCCACAGTTTGTGCTAATGATAATTAGCAACCAGGGTATCCGTTATGATCTTCATTTACCTTGGATATAAGATATAGACCGAGCTTCCTCTCCAGATCAATCAAGAACATCTTCCCGACTTCAACATGGTGTTTGTCTCCACTTCTGGCAAGCCTCTTGATCGCATAAATGAACTCAAGGACAATGACACATTGGCCGACCGTGCATGACCCCCATTTCAGCACTTGAGTATGAGAGTCTGTTCTTGGTCGCTCAGGGCCAACATCCGTCATCGCAATGACACATATCAAATCAGCATCTCTCATGTAGAGGTCTACGAGGCCCATGTGCATCTCCAAACAGGATAGGATACAGAGGTAATCGGTGACAAACTGTGTCGAGTCTGATGCCACACAGGCTATCATTGGCTTGTAGAACGAAGTTCTGTGCAGAACAGAAAGCTGGAGCAGCAGCCTGGAAAGACGTTCGTTCGGCTCTGGCTGATGAGCAACAAGTTTCTATATTACCAAGCAACAACAGTTAGAATCCGAGTGAAGACATGGATCATTCCTCGGAGATGCAGTCTTTACATGCACTTACACTAAAGAACGTGTTAAGCGTTGCAGTTAGGATAGGCGAGCTCATCGCATTGACGGATCCGAGGACCACTCGATGGTACAGGTTGATCAGACGTCGAAACGAAATGCTTTCGGTCTAAGAGACAAGAGACAATGTAGGGATTTAGTGCACTTGAATCAAGAGATATGACTGTTTGCGGAGCTGCTGTAAGGTTCAATCGTACCTCAAGTTTTAGCTGATCGATAATCACGTCCTGGTATCCATTCTCCCATAGCGCATCAAAGTAAACCCTCGCACGTTGTACTACAGGGCTCGACTGTTCATCCACAACAAGGTTCGGGACATGCGGTGGCAATGACCGTGCTTGGAAATTTTCTCCGCTCACGTTTGGACTCAATGGCGTCCTTGGTGGCGTTCTGGATAGTATCTCCTGTTCGCTGTCTGTTGATGTTGAGGCACGAGGCATTACTTCCTGGTCCTCGCCCCATACATGATTCTTTGTAGACAGTCTTTCCTGCTGTTGGTCCTCAAGATACTCGATTGAAAACACCATGAGGATAAAGCGCACAAGCATGGCAACTGCGTCCTTGGAAACAAACCCACTCAGACCTGCTGGCGGAAGAAACTCTCCAGTGAAAAGAATCAAATTGAGAACAAGTGATTTTGATACTTCAGATCCATCTGCATACGATATAGGGGTACTCATGACCAATTCGCTCGCTACTTGTCCAAGTATCATCACTGGCTCGTCCATTGTCATAGGGTATTTAGAGACCGGCTCCACCCAATAGCTCTACATACAAATAATTTTCGGTGTGTTAGATGAGATCCTCCAGGAACCGAATGGAGAGGACGAGACCCTACAGCGGCAGCTCTCTGTGGACTTACGGGTAGTATTTCATGGATTAAAAAGTGGACAACATCTTGATCCCGTATCCGCAAGCATTCAATAAGACCTTTCAGGAAAGCCACTTGAGCATAGTGTTCCTGCAATGGCCGATCATTGGGCATTTCCCTACCGACGCCCAAGTCTCCGATTCGTATCCGCTCCATAAGCTCTGTTGCAAACGACTGAAGACGCCGGTCCTGTGTCTCCTGAGGCAGTTTAGCCTGCTCATTCAGCAGCTTCACTACTGAAGCCAACATCGCTTGAATATTCCTGGGTGACAGAGGTACAGTGGCCATGAGGACGTTGGGTTTCAGCAAATCCTGAATAGTGGCAATGACACGGTCCTAGAATAAGACGCAAGTTTTGTCAGCGCAAGTCCTTCCTTGTCCTTGCCATAAATCAACAATAGACTCGGCCTTGAACTCATGCTTACATTCTTGCATGCGTATTTTGGCGAAAGAAGGCTAAGACACCAGAGCACATCCTGCAGGTCTTCGAGTTCATTCTGCAGTGGAAACTGTTGCTTCATCTGGTCAAATAGAGACAAAACTGCTGCCGAGTCGATGCCTATGTGAAATAATGGCGGTTAAGGGAGAAAATTTCAAGTATGGCCGAAATCCTGAATGGCGCTCATTTGAATTATCGTGAGGGGCGCTTACGAGACAACGGTTCTGGACGATCCACCTGCAACATCCTCGACAACGTTCGAAGGATCTCCGTTTTACAGGGGACTTCAACTGTGAGGCTCTTCCATCGTATGAGAATCTCTGACATCTCATCGATAAAGGTCCTGTCCATAGAGCTGGATTCCTGGAGCGTCATTAGGTTGTATGAGGTTCCGGGAATCATACCTCTCGTACTAGCGCCTATCCTCGCCACAGCCCGACTCTGCTCGTTTGAATGTCTGGTTAATGCCTTTTCGATCTCCTTCTCCATCTTCCTAAGCTGGGTCCTTTGAACGACAACGGTCCGAAAACCCAGTACGCCTCTAATCCCGGTTGAAACAGTCCCTGAGTTGTCAATTGCTGGCTGTATCCTGGATTGGTCTTTAACCTGGTTTACAACAGGACGAATGCTATTGTTCATCGGTAATTGATTCTTCAGGTCTGAGTGCTGTGGTTGGTATACACTTGGAGTGCTGACTGTCTCTACACCCGCTGTGTTTGTTTCCGATATCTGAGTCGTGAGGTGGGCGTATGCGATACTATCGCTTCCGATCATCTTTTGCCGTACACGGGCCCAGTTCCTATCCACTGGCCGTACCGGCACCTGTCCTCCTTCCACCTTACGTTGGTCCTGCGGCTGAGGCAGCTTTGGGTGAAGGCTAAAAGCGGAAGGCATGGTACTAGATGTGGATAACATAGGATCCTTGGTAGATGAGGATGGGGTGATATCTGGAGATTCTTTGCTGCTGCTGTTGCTATTACTGTTGCTATCGCCGTTCCCGGAGGGACGCTGGAGGACATGGCGGTGGTGGCTGGAGTCATCCTCCTGAATGAGCGCCATGTAACCCGGAAACGACAGTGCGTTTCCTGTCTGTGTATCCTGAGCAGATGTGGAAGTGGTGGTGGTTGGCAGTTACAAATTGTGTTTAAAAATAAAGTAAATATGAAAAGGGAGGATGAAATGCGCCGTTGCGGAATGTGGGGGAAGGAGGGGGATGATAGTGCTAGTGGGGGGCAGACTAGGCCATCGTGCGGATGAGATTCGGCGAGCGCAGCGGAGGAGTGTAAGTAGAGAATGTCCTGCCTGTGGCAATAACAAGTATTACGGGAATTGGAATGGCTCCCAATAGCATCATCCATTGCCCATTGAATCCCAGCTACATCATGGCCAAAGGCTCTCCTTCTTTGAATTGAGTGCGGCGGCCCCTTAACACATGAGCCCTTGCTGTAATTGCAGACCGGCGCACTCCAATTGGTTGTGTGTGCCTGTGGTGTCCACTCGACGCGTGTGTGTCCTTTTTTGGCCTCTGCCATGACCCATGGCACAGCACTCTACTGTCGCACAAAGACCGATTCAGGGGGACGTGGTCAGCAATGGAAAAGGGCACCGGCCATTGCACGGATGCCTTCGTCTCTTTACAAAGTCGTACAGAACTAAAAACCTGGGTCATAATTCCAGTACGGCTACAAGACCCATTCCCAGTCCTCCGTGGCTAATTCGCTGTTCAAACTGTTCTCTTCTCGATGTCTAGTATTCGTTCTCGACAAGCTTCTGTCATCTAGCGCTATTCCAACCTTCGTCTCTACCAGACCCTGCTAATATCCAGGATCGACATTCAAACGCTTGAATCGAGACCACGAAAATAGTAAGGATATTTTCTTTGTGGAGCATAGGATGACCACCGACTCCTTTTCCTTCAGTTACCACTCACCGTGTTGGTGTGAAGCATTATCTCAAAGTCAGCCACTCTCCTTGGGCTCTTTCTTGTAGTTTATGGCACCGTGGAGATCACGACTACAGAAAAAGACATTTAAATACGACTGTCATGAGTGCAAGCGTGTCTGATAATCAACCATCATCATCATCACCATCACCATCCTCCTCGTCTTCGCCATTTATACGCCCTCAACGTCTTGCCACTTTTCCAACACTTCGTTAACGCGTATACATCATGAGATCGCCAACAAGCAAATTCTCGGGCACCAACCCTACAACATGCAAGGTGGCCTACTTTTCCCTAAGCCTAATTCTCCTGTCTGCATCCTTTTCGTCAGCTCACAGTTGGCTTGATTGCACAAATATGCTCCCCTCTGGCTGCGCAGGTTTCCCTCTTGGCTACCCTTCTCGCGCAGATCGTGACATCAACACAAAGTACACTTACCTCGTCCAGGACCGCCGTCCCGATGCTCCCGTTTGCCAGCCAGATCGTCAAAACATCCCTGGAAACAACCCATTCCCTCCAGCCTCTGTCACTCCGGGCCAGAATTTGCATCTAACTTGGCAGCCCGACGGTCACTTGGACGATGCCAATCCCTCCACTGTCTACATGTATTGGACAGGCGTTCCCGGCACTCAACTTTACACACGGTCTGAGCTCAGTCCTGAGAAGCTGCTCGGCACTATGACCTTCGCCACAAGTGCCAACTGTGACCAAGCCTGGGAGCCCAATACTTGGTGCCATGGACATGTCGTTGTTCCTGAAGGAACACAACCAGGCACATACCAGTTGATCTGGTGGTGGAAATATGACCGCAACCCCGCAGGCGAGGAGTACTCGACTTGTTTTGAGATTGTTGTGGGCGGTTCGGAGATTCAGCCCCGCGACATTCCTGTACAAGCCTTCGCCAAGGCAAAAGAAACCTCGACTCCATCCTCCGGGGACGCCTCGAAGAAACCGAAGTTGACATATATGACCGAAGACTCGACATGGGCCAGTGATAGTCCATCTATCGAGGAGGCCGTTTCGAAAAAATCAACGACATTGAAGGACCTCGCCTCTGAACCTGACCAGCCTCTCACCGCCGTTCCCAACTATGCAATCGGAGAGGACATCAGTGAGAACCGTAACGATAATGTCGATGATAAGACCGACTCCCCGGCTGAAGATACTGTCAATAATGCAGAAGAGGACGACGCTCCGGCGTTTCCAAAGATGACACCTTCGCAGTTGATCAATAACACCCTTTCGGAACAGAAAAAGGCTAAAGTTAATGGTAGTAAAAACACCAAGGGGGTTGTGGCGACCCAGAATGGCACCTCTAGCGCTGACACGGCGTTAAGCGACAGCACGACCAATTCGACAGTGCTCAATTCTTTCCGACCTGAGACCAGCAACAGCACCAGCACCGAGCGTGATAGTACTCACAACCAGACCCTGGTCGGACATATGCCTACGCTTGGTAACGATGCTTCAGATATCACGGCCCACTCCTTGTTCCCTGTCTCAGGAACGGCTCTTCTGTCCATTGCGCTGGCTATGTTGACTTGGATGATGGTTTAAATGACGACAATCACCGCATTCATCCAATTACCCCTACATACAATATATCTTTCATGCTTGCTATTAATAAATAATGCACAGACAATCTCCGACGGCGCGTGGAAGCATTATGCGACCGAGCTCAAATTGGAGAACTCTAAAAGGCGCCAGGATTCTCCAAAACCTAATTCTCTGCCACCATTTCGTTGATCATTGACGTAAAAGTTCATGCATCGCTGGTTCCTCCTCGAGCTTCAGAGGGTCTTAATTGGTAACAAAGACGACTCGGTGAGTTTTATATCCATTGGAAGCAGCGACCCTTTCTTGTCTGTATCTTCTCAATCGAGCTTTCAGAACTAGCCAATGTTTAAATGAGTCCTAGCTATTCTCGGCCGTCCGTCTCACCCAATCTGGTGAGGACGGTAACTCCACTCCTCAGCTTGGTACCGGCTCCCGCCACAGCCATATCGCAATCCCTTCAAGCAAACTGCCACATCCTCCAGCAATAAAGAGTTGCTTTCCTATGTAAGGACCTCCACTTCATTGAATCACCATGTACAGCGACACTGGAACTGTATGGGCAAATAAGCTAAACATTGGAAGAGGCACTTCAACAAGGCGGACTGGAAGGAGTACTCCGCCCCTAGTCCCCTAGTCTCCCACCCGATTTTCATTTTTCAGACGATCTCAAGCGTCACGGTAAGGAGTTGGTTTCTATTACCAACATGGTCGCGCGAATCACCCGCCCCATTGGCACCACGGCTCATGCCTTCCTTAAGTCAACCAGCTCGGAGGATCCCTCTGTAGCGTATGTTCTTCGTTCCCTGGGCGCCATCCATCACCATTTGGCAGATTTATACACCACCAACGATCGAACCCGTCAAGCAGCAATGTACCAAGAGAAAAGGGTATTATACCCTCTCAGCCTTTCAGCAGAGAATAAGTTATGGATGCCTCGAAGTTTCCAGGAACAACTTACGCTCAACTGGCGCAATTTTTAACGCAGATAATGCACACAGCCGCGACGTCGTCCGCGGCTGTGGTCGAGGGCGTGGTCGTTATTCTAGCAATTCCCATCAGGATAATAACATCAAAGCGATAAACCAAAATATCGTGCACTCGCCAAATTTACTGGTTTTTGATTCTCCTTTTACTAAAATTCAGATTTTCAATCCATTGGGCGCGTTGCAGTCTTCTCGTTTCTTTGTCACAATCGGTCTCCTCCAGAAATCGGTCGCGCTATATACGCCCACTATCCTCCTCGTCATGTGCACATATCACATATCAAACACAGATTGAGGGCGAGGGTGGCGGTCAGGATTGACATGGACACCATGGCTCGTCAGGATGGCTTCGAGCTTTTTTTGCAGAATAAGGTCTTGGCTCAGGATGCCGTTCAGGCAACGCAGCATCGGCCATGCAAGCACAATCCAACGGATATCATGCTCCTCCATCTCTTGATATAGCCCAGAGAAGCAGAACGTATGAAGTCGCCTCAGACTACCTAAGATCTCCAGTCCTGCATTGAGATTGAGCTTGACCCCATGGTGTAACGTTATTGAATCATGTCCGATAGAGAGATACTCAAGTCTATCCATCCTAGAAAGCTGCTTCAGGATTTGTTTCTGCAGTTCTCGTGGATTCTTTCCAAGTCCATATATGCAAATACTAAGGCATGTGAGGTTCATGCAGATCCAGTCATGCTCCACCACTTCAGTATTCGGCTTGAGAGCCTCCTGAAGATCCAATCCGTTCCCATAATACTCCTTCAGATCGCGGCATGAGGTCAAGATTTGTGAACTGGTTCATTATTTGAATAAACATCGTCTCGAATTTCCGGTCGCGTCACCGCATGATTCTCGCTCAACGCTTGAATCGACATTGGGCCCCAATCGACTTGATGAGTAGAAAGCGACCGAAATGACCTAGGGACGCTTTCTAAGATCAGGGCCAGCGTGTTGTCTCGCAGATACGAGCTTGTCCCTATATATCGAAGTTCGAAAAAGTCGATTGGCGGGAAGGGTTGCCCAATTGATTCGGAGGCACCACAGATTATGATGAACAAGAGAGTTTCTGTGGATATTCCCAGGGACAGGGACTGAAGCTGAGAACATTTCCAGATCAACTGGAGTTGGAGCTGAGCCTGCTTGCAATGACTTTCGTCAGGAAGGTTGATTGTAAGAGCCCGCATCATAGAAAATTCTGCCCATTTACCCAGGTTATAGTCGCGTGGATCCGCAAAGACGACACTCTCTAAACGCAGCTTCTCCAAATGAAGGCAAGTCGTGAGCAGAAGCTCCCCTAAATGATGATCCAGCTCAACTGGTCCGATTCCGAGCTTTGACAGACGTGTGCATTCCGAGAACGCGGTCGTCAAGAACTTTGGAGACGGACGGGACAGATTGAGAAATCGGAGGCGTGGGTTCTGATGGATTATTCCAGTGAGGCGTTCCCATGTAGCTGGGCTGCATGGTTTTTGAGGAATCTTACGAAGGATGTTTACTTGTACATCCTCAAGGTTTCGGCAGGCCTCCAACGGAAACTCTGTCGGATCTGAAAGCAACCTGAGGACTCGGATGAAGCTGGCATGAGCCAAGACTGCCACCGCACTTGGATTTATGCCGTAATAGGTCCACTTGATCTCTGAGAAGAGAAGCGGTGAAAAGGATGCGTTCCAACTCTTGCAGACGGCCACTGCAACAAGGAGTTCAGGCTTTGCAAGATACTGGCCAACCATCCATCTGATTTCGGGAATGTCGAGAGCATGCATGGGGAATTCAAGTTTCTTGGGCCGTGTTAATGGATGAGTGAATGAGAATGAAGCTCCCCGATGTCTGTGCCACCGTTCGAATCATATCGTCTAGGTGTACGCCACCAATATTTTGATGTGATGTGATGATGTCTCTCCAGCCCTGTCTTTATTCCATCGGGTCGGATCGACCCTTTTCGAGTTTTCCACATCAGCTTTGTACAAAAGAACGGTTTGTTCCATGCGCTATTTATTGCATCTCATCTTTTCATACATCCATGACTCCAATCGCTCAAAAAGCTTCTTTTTTTTTTTATACGCGAGCACAGGCGTGTGGGTCAAGACGGATCTGAAAAGCGATGTGGAGAGCTAAAATGAATAATCCTGAAGAGGCAGGGCCGTGGAGAAGAAGAAAGTAAACAACGAAAAAGCATTGCAAACATGTGTATCCCAGGGTTGGGGTTCTTTTTGGATGACAACAATACAATGCACACACACCACACAGAGGGCATGGCCATAAAGAGTTAATGCGCATTGAGCCTGGCGGTGTTGTGCATTATGCTGCGTTGTGGAAAGGTCCCGATCCTCGGACATGGAGACATGGACCGAGTTGATGAATAATGCCCCGTGCAGTCTCATGGAGTGGTGTACATTTTGTAGCTGAATAATCACATCACCAGAGGAATCGCGACACTCAAACGTGTCACCCGCCGGTGCGCTTAATTTCCGCCCCCGCTGTGGGATTAGGTGCTGGGGAGCGAACACGTTGCTCGGCTTCGTTTTGGCGCTCGAGTAATAAAGCTAAAATGAAGACGGCGTCGAGTAAAGTGCTAAGATGGCGAGGGGGATTGCGCGCCCTGGTATGCTGCATACAATAATAGCCCAGATGTCGGATGCTGTTGTTGATGACCAATTGATGGAAGAGCAAGGCTGAGATAAGATGGAGTCAGCAGCATTGGCCAAGCGCTATAAATACAGGGTTGCTCACTCCCTCCCTCTGACTCCCAATCCTCTCTTTCCTCTTCGTGTTGGTCTCTATTTCTGGCAATAGCCGTCTCTACCCCACACGCCCCACACTGCACGGCCCGACTCCACCGGGTTGACATTGAGTGTAGCGGATCTTGCCATCCTGCACTGCACAAGTAAGCAAGTAAGCATGGGCGGGTGGTGTGCATGTGTTGGCTGTGTCTTTGTTCCACTTGATTTATGGTTTTTTGTTATCGGGTCCTGCCTGTCATGCTCCTCCTGCACCCATTATTTTTTGTGCATGTCCGGTATGTAGTTGACGTTCTTATCTTTATTCCCTCTCTTCCCTCCATCTCCTTCACATACACCATCCGTACGGCTCTTGCTCTGTCTTCCCCCTGGTTCCCTTTGAAAACAAGGATACCTCCAACAGAGTACACTACACCCCACACCATCCACCCACCCACAAGCAGTACCAACATCATCTTCATTTAATTCTGACTCGATTAATCCCTCTTCACACCTCCGCTTTTCTCCTACGTTCTCTCTCTCTCTCTCTCTCTCTCTCTCTCTCTCTCCACATCTCCTTCCTCGACAGCAGCAGTAACTGATCACGCCCGTAACCCCCCCACAAGGATAAACACAAGGGCAAAACATAAGCACAAGCATCCGCATAAGCACACGCACAAGCACAAGGCACAAGCACAAGGCACAAGCACAAGGACATGAGCCAGGAAAGAGCAGCCATGGTATCTGCAGAATCTGCGTCATCTGGAAATAGCACACACAGTGCCACAAATGGTACCACAGCCACACTGTCATCAACAACTACACCCACTCCTACAGCTGCAGCTATGGCAACCTCAGCAACGAATACGACGAATATGACCACCAACTCCTTGCCAGGAATGTCGGGCCCATTAATCGGAAACGGACCCGGCTACAAGAATGGTGAAGCCATCGTTCTACCTATTCTCCCGACATTCAACAGACGAATGAGCAACAATGACAGTAGCAAGCACTACCGATCCCTCCCGGCATCGCCCATTGGCCCGACACCTGTTGACACTGTAGGACCGGGAGCAGGAAATGGACATGTGGTGTCGAACGGCGACAGTCGGCCCATGCAACTTGCAGAGCCAGCGCCCATTCATTCGTTTTCTCATCCCGTCGAAGTTAATCACATTCAGCACCACCAGTCTGGAGCCTTAAATATGGTGCCCATAGCCGCAACTGCAGCAAGCTCAACATCTTCAATGACAGGATTGGGATCTGGTTGTCCCGGCAGCACACGAGGTGGTGCTGATGCAGGGATCTTGGTTTTCTCGGGCGGCACGGCTTGTAACTCCTTGGTCCAGCTCCTACAGGATATGACGCCTAATGTCACATATGTCTGTAAGTGTGTGCTCCACTGGAGACAAAGGATCGTGATCTGTTTAGGCAACTCGTGTTCTGCAACAAGAGTCGTGGTGCTGTTGTTCTTATCGGCCTATGGGATAAGCATGGCCATTCGTGCAGGGAATCTTTATTACACGGACAAATGCGATAACGACGAAATCGGGAATGAACTTGAATTTTCTGAACACAAGGAGGATTGACTGACATGGAAGAAAAAGCCTTCTTGCGGGGTCACTCGGAAATGGGGTGCAACGTGGGAGGGGGGGGCAAGAGAAATATTTTTCTGAGTCACTTTGGCAAATGAAAAAAGGGCTTGTGCGCAAATGGTTGGACGGTTTTACCATTGCTGTATTTTTAACACATCCCTAGAGTTTAAACACATCAAATGCTCTGTTGCACACACAACACACAACGCAATCAATAAGGGAAAAAAAAAATGCCAACTAAAGTTATTCCTCATTTTCAATGTAAAAATCATAGTGGGAATCTCTGACAATGGAGGCTCTACTAGCGAGATTTTGCGCGTGCTTGATGGGCCAGCCATTGGCGACATTCGCTCAAGACTGATCCGGTTGATAAAACCTGATCCTTTGGATGTGGGCAGAACTGCCATCCAGGAATTGTTGGGGTATCGTCTGCCTGGACATGGGGATGCCAATGCGATCAAAAACGAGTGGGTCGAAATTGTTGAAGGAAGTCATAGGTACGTTTGTGTTCTGTCATACCCCCACTTGTTTGTGGATTTGACTAGTGTATTACTCGCGTGCATCTGGCATATGTTCCCCCCTCCCCCTTCCCCCTTCCCCCCCTCTTTTTT
>MU616793.1:0-41659 GCA_025201705.1 Dissophora ornata | reverse complement strand
AGTACATGGCACCTAGGTGGGACTGGGCAACGCTGTGTCCTTGGTTGGCGGCCTGCAGATACCACTCCATGGCCTTGGAACAGTCCTGCGGAACGCCTTTGCTATACTCATACATGATACCTATGTTGTACATGGCCGCGACGTGTCCTTGATAGGCGGCCTTCAAATACCACCCTCTTGCCTTGGAGTAATTTTGTCGAACTTTGCTAATGTCGTACGATACGCCGATGCTCCACTGCGAATTGGGGTCTCCCTGATTGGCGGCATCCAAGTACCATCTTTTAGTGATATTAGTGGATGTAAGTGGTGTTGATACGGACACACTGTGGCTCGAAATGGAAGTCTCTGAAGGAACAATCTTGAGCTTTTTGACCAAGTGACTTTCGGCACTGTGCTTGGTGACTATCTGTGTGTGGATTTAGAGACTGTCGGTACTTAGTAGGCTGCCATGAATGGGCTATGGTACTTGGGCTAACTACTTTGGTGTTAAAGGTGTAATGATTCCTGGTACTTTTCTACGATCCTGTAGCGCCGTCTTGGTTCTTCCAAGTAGATTAGACATTAGTTGTTGTCGCCGAAAATGAATTACTGTGTTGTCTTGTACTCCGTGACTGACGACGATTGCGAGGTTCCCATAGATTATTGACGATGCTGGGGAGAGAGCGGCTGAGTTTTCTATCATAGTGGACTCTGGACTAAGTTTGTCATACAGGACAATATTTTAAGAGTATGGAGTCGAAGGCGATTAAGACCATATTGCAATTAAGTTAGAGTAAGTCAAGAGGACAAGGAGAAGTGGTAACATTCAACGGTGTGGTTTTTCAAAACAATACAAGTGTGATGTCTAGTTTACGTTTGAGAGTTCCTTGTCCATGAAAGTGCGCTTCGGGTTTCGTAAATGCAAGGTGTCTCTGAAGCCATTAAGAAGATATTGTCCCTGAAAATAACATGATCCTCTGTACTTCTGTCCAAATGAGGCTGAATGCTGACTGTGTCCTGCGAAAGAATAGATATCTCGAAATGCTATCATCATAGATTGGGGGAAATACCTGAGGATGTCTCTGGGGTCTAGTCTCTGGCATGTTTGGTGCAGATATTAGTAGTTCTTCGGGAGAAGTGATGGGGGCAACAGTGGAGGAAAAGTAGAGGAGTCACACTCAAGGCGCACTGTTGATTTTGAAAACGTGCGCCTCTTCATGAAATCAGATGACCACGCGTCGCAGGCAAGGTGTTGCAGTGCCGCTGCAAAATATGGGCTAAGCTCGTTCAACTCTGACAACGGCGACATTGAGTGCAATTGTGACCTAGAACAACCTAAGGATAGAAATCGAGAAAAGGGAGTATGTGCATTTGGGTGCTACCAAGGATTTGCTCGGTGAACTGCAAAGGATCGATAGTCGTTAGATGGTGTTTAATGCATGCAAAGGTATATGTAGTTGACGGCATGGTTTGATGTAGCTTGATACGTTGCAGCGACCGTCACAAACGCAGACTGAACAAATTAATGCGGCATGGAATGAGGGCACAACACAAGCGTGTCAGTTGTGCAATTTGTCTGTGAAGACGGAAAGCGAATAAAGACGGCACATAGAGGGGTGATGTTTTAAAATTTGATCCTAGCATTTCTGCTAGAATGTTAAAGTTGCTAAGGCTTTCATCGCGCGCTGCTTGGCTTGGCTTGGCTTTGGACTATTTTTGGTCGAGATAAGGCAATAGCATGCCACAGAAGCGTCCTTGGTTGAGAACAAGTATACGCTTGCAAATAGTAGTCTGTCATCAGCTCTATCTGATTTATCCATGATCATCTAAGCAATGGAGCCATTGCCGCTCATCCCGATCAACTTCAAAACATCAGACCCCTAAAACAAAGACACATAATACAAACAACGCGTTCAGCATTAACTTTCATTCAGACACGGGCATCTCTCCCGGCACGGATATCACCCCCTTTGCCGCCAAAGCTGTTTATCACATATGCTACGTATAGGTCATTTTTTTTTGTTAGTCGTAGATGGAACGCGACCTGAGTGCGGTATGTGTCTTCTCAAAACCGCTGACAATGGGTGAAAAGCCTTTCGGATGCATTATGACACGCTCCGTGCCATCAATAATAGCCTCTTCGCGGCGATGTCGACAAGTCGTAACAATCTTCTGTGATGGACTGCGCTTCTTGTGCACGTTTCGAAATCCACTGACTTCCAACAGATGGGCTCCTGCTTTATGTCCAGTGGTACCCAGTTGGGCCGGGTGAGCCCTAGACCATGTTGGTCGCGGTGCACGGCCAGACGTATCTCCTTAATTGCACATTTGCGTTGAGAGTGACGAAGAACAAAAGTCAATTGCGTGCATTTGCGTGTGGACACGCGCGAGCATAGAGTTGGGGACGCTGTAAGAGTGCGATGATATTTTGGTGGCCCATGACGGAAGCAACACTGCTTTATTTTCGATAAAGATACATTATTTGCGTTTTACAACTGGGGGCGAGGGACTGAGAACTCCTCGATCTCGTAGTCAAAGACCAAAATATCGTCGATTCGAGGGAGCAAGTAGTTCTTCACAGCGTCGATATGCGCTTCCGACTTGTCATACACATCCAATCCATTCTTGTCCTTGAAGTCCATCGTGAAGCCTGCCACAAGAAAAAAAAAAAGCAAAAAAATGAGTTGATTTGTAATGATCATCACGCCTTCGTTCTTCTCTCTGGCAAAAATCTGTTCGTACCATGAGTGTACCCCTTGGAGCGCGCGTTAAAGTTCACGCCAAGTTCGACGGTCTCTACACCGGGGACTCTCTCTTTAAGGTTCCTGACCTCCTTCAAGAGGTCCTTGCCGTCCTGCTCAGAGAGCTCGGCCTTCACCTTGAAGAGAACTATCGTTGAGGGAAAAAAAAGGGGGGAGTTGATCAATTTGTGCTCTCTTCAAACTGGCGCGATCTTAAAGAGCAGCATGTATCATTTATTTTCCTACCGATGTGCTTAATGGCCATTGTGAATAATAATAGAGATTAGGGAAGGTTTAGAGGTGATTGTTGAGAAGGGGGTGAGTCGCCAATCTGGTCATATTTATACTCTTTTCGGCTTACGGACTGGGGAGGGAAAAAAAATGTATCACCAACAAACCGGACATGATCGGCCGAGGGGTTGAAATGGAACTATGCGCAGTAGCCAGTGCGATGGTTTCCCGAAAGTCAGAGCTTATACTCCACTTGATATCGAGCTGACAAATTGTCAAATTCGCATACTGTACCTTTTTTTCGTTCTTTTTTATTCATTGCTTTACTTCTACGCAAGCTGTAGACGATATACTTGCCCAACTATACTTCAATTCCCCCTCCGTTCACTCTAACAGAGTATTCGAGATACGTCATCACCGTACAAGCTAGGACCGAGTAATTTGTCAGCTACAGCATCGGAGCGGTGTTGCTGGGAGAAACTGTGCGATTATTGATAGAGACACTATTAGGTCTGTTGATCCGTTCTCTATAGCCTCGGTCCTTATCACGTCTACGGTATCGCTTCACGATGGAAAAAAAAAACATTTTATTGGGGGTGAACGAACATGGTTAGACGGAAGGGAATGTGATTGAATGCCGATTTGGTTCCGACAGGGTTCATTTGATGTCTCAGCCGCGTCAGGCGCAGATCTTAGATCCGCCTGTAATGCATTGGAGCTGTGCCGTAGCTGACATATTCTTGATACCGTCGTCTTTCCTAAAATGCTGACAGAATGTAGTCTGTATTTTCGAAAAAAAAAAAAAAAAAAAAAAAAAAAAAACGCGTCTCCTCTCAGGTTACAAACTTTCCTCACAATAATATTGAACTTCAATGAATTCATTCTCCAGTCAGAAAATCCGAGCAAAAAGTCGTTGCGTTCACTCTATCGTTCATATGTGGAGTATGTCAGTACCCAATGCAGTGAGCTGACGCGCCATCCTGGATTTTATATCATTTAAACGCTGTGCAGGTATCGAGGGCGACAGGCGAGTCTTCGTTTGGTGAGACTTTGGTTATGGCATAGGGGATTGGAGATAGTGCTATCACGATTAGTTTGCAGATGAAGAGATTGCGATTTGGCATCCCTTATATCATTGTTGTTCAACAACATTTCCATCATGATTTACAAGACGCCTTTTTGACATATCAGCCTGAATGAAGCGACCAAGAGAAGTGTCCGACGTCGGTCCGGTTGTGGTTGCATCCGTCAAGAGCCCTAGAACTCGTTCTCAAACAAGACTATCTAGTTCGTCGGAGGACGCCTCAACAGTGTTCGTCCCAAATCACCTCTCATCCCCCCCGGCCAGATTGCAAGATGCCGCAAACCGCCCGTTGAGAACAGCTTGCACGCTTCTAGTGTGGCGTCACTACGAGGACCTCCACCAAGAGTTTGTAGCTACGTAGGCCCGCTTCAGTGTAAGCACTGACCCAGAGACTCGCGATCAGCTGTTATGGGACCTGGAGTTCCTGCGCTGTAAAAAAAAAAAAATACGCCTCGAAGGCGAGCGGTCCCTCATAACCCCAGTCGAGCGCATCCGCTCAAAGCGCGGACAATTGCTCTGCGGAACGACAAGGGCGATCCACGTTGGGTGGCTTAGGAAGACACCATGCAACCATGCATTGGATGAAAAAGGCGACCCCTAACATCTTTTTTTTTCCTTATCTCCCTCCCTCTCTGCCCAAGTTCACAAGGTACGTTTGAGAACGTGCGTCCATTCTTCAGCTACTTCCCGACGTCAGGTTGTTGGCGAGGTTTGGTGGTTAGTCATTGGGGTCTTTCTATCGTCGTTCTTGAGCGCGTTTCCTTTTCGACGTAGGCGATTGACGAGGCGGTGTTGCAGTTGGCGATGTGTGTGTTTGTGCATTAGTTCTTCATCGACTTCCCGACATGGGCGAATGGAGGTCGCCCCTGCAGTTGTTGATGAGGTTTAATGATCATTACCTGCTCGTGGCAATTGACGGGTCTCGCTGGTTGCCTATGCACCAGTCTTGAATGATGATAGCTTGAGCCCTATGACTGACCACCAGCATTATTTCCTGAGTTCAAACTGATAGCCCATCTTTACCCTACTCTGATTCAAGGTTTCTAAGGTTTGTCTTTGGATGTCTCCAACTACTTCCCTACGTGGGCGATTAACAAATAATGTATGGTCGCCTGGGTGGTTGTTAGTGAGGTTTGCTAGCTAGTTATTGTGCAGTGGGTCTTGCGTGCCCTTCTACAAGTTCGAAATGCCTGAATAAAAAAGCAACATCTGCATAAATTTGTGGACTCATGTTACTTGGACATGCACATGTCAGGACTCAAACTCACACCGTGCAAGGCTTTTTTACGCCAACACATTGATACGCATTGCAGACAGAGGCGTGTGCGTCAGGTGCATGAGTGTTTAGCGTGATTCAAGGTGCATGGGAAGGTGACATCCCCCCCGGAGGAAGACATGAACGCGGCAACTATGTGTGTGCGTTTACGTTAGTTTGCTTCGCCGCGAACAGATTGACTGTTCATATGACTGTCGTTGGTACGCTCTTGATGTAGGTTAATTGCTCCATGGAAGAAAGTTGCGTTAGAACTTTGATACTTTACAAGTGCTGCTTCGAGTTATCATGGCAGCAAACCCTCGTCGTTTGTTTATTAGTGTATGAGCAAACAGAGCACAGCAAATCCTATTTACAGAGTTAACCTGCCAACAGCACTTTTGTTCACTCCCATTCCATGGTCTCAGGTTTCACTTGCACCTCTCCTGTGCCTCCAACAGGGGCTGCAGCTGGAGTAAAAGCAGACGCATTACCGCCTTGCGCAACCATCGAACCGCTGCCAGTCGCCTTCACTGGAGGAGCCGTAAATCCCAAGAACGGCTGGCCCATGCCTGTGAAATTAGTACTCGTGTAGAGACCATATCCACCAGGATGAACACTTGGGAGTGCTGATGGCGGTGGAGTTCCCGTTACACTAAGCACTCCACCAGGCGTACCCGCTCCACCATAAATATTCGCCTTCATATCCGCTTCCAGAATCTCCTGTTCTAGCTGACGAATGGTCTCCATCTGTGGGTCCAGGATCTCTTCAGCTTTCTCCAACAGCCTCTTGGCTGCAATGGTCCAGGGTGAAAACTCGCCGTTGTATATCCATGAGTTGTTGACCATGATTCGCATATCTGTCAAGAACGCGTCGGCGGTCCTGTACGCATAATAATTCTTGTTGGCATCTCGCATACCAGAGAGATCTCGTGGGTGCTTGATCACAATATCGTATCCAGGTGCAATCTTAGACGATACTGGGGAAATAAAAGCGGTGGCCTCTTGCATTGACAGGATCGTGGACAGAATAGACTCAATAATGTTGGCAAGTTCGACATCGGGCTTCTTGCGACGACCATACGATTTAGTGGGTCGATGCACATAATCCATAAAGTCTTCCAAGTCGTTTTGCTGCTGGCTGGTTGATTCACTTCGTTTCCGCTTTGGTTGCGTCGATTCTACGAAATTTATAATTAGCAGAGTATAAACCAGCATAGAAATATAGCAAGAAGTTGCACAAAAACACTTACGAAGCATCTTTGAAGGCAGTCGAACTAAGAGAGCCTCTTTATCCTCTCTCTCTCGCTCCTTTTCCAGATCCACAACTCGATCAATCACTGCCTTGGGGATCGAGATCTTGTTCCCACCACTGCTGGAGGATTGAGGCGATCCCTGTCGAAAGTAATCTCCACCGACTGAACCTCCTCGAGCCATGCCAGCTGGAGTTCCTGGTGGGATAGACGTCTGGCGCATCGGTGCGTGGGGGGGAGACATCATGCTTCCTCCTACACCTCCAGATGTAACATACGC
Source organism: Dissophora ornata (assembly GCA_025201705.1). Taxonomy (NCBI): domain Eukaryota; kingdom Fungi; phylum Mortierellomycota; class Mortierellomycetes; order Mortierellales; family Mortierellaceae; genus Dissophora; species Dissophora ornata. The sequence continues at coordinate 34,839 of MU616793.1, read as the reverse complement.
AGTACCAGTTACGCCCAGGTTAGGAAGCGCTCCCGAGGGATCGACATACTTGGGACACTTCTTGTTGGTCTTCATATGGCCCAATGCACCGCAGTTACTGCACTGGCGCTATTATCACGAATTGCATTGCAAATCATCGACTTAGTCACATTTTCACAGCACCATATCACTATTCGAACATACCCTTCACTTGGATAAACACATACCACAACTTTTTTCTTGAGTGTAGCCGTCGCAGGGTTGATCGGCATCTCTGGCGGCGCAGTACCTGCCTTTGCTGCAGCTCTAGCCAATCTGCGCTCCTGATTTCTATTCAGTCTGGCAATCTCCTCCTGAATGCGTCTCCTCATACGCTCATTCTTGGCCTCGTCGTCTGTTGGTTCCAGGGCTTCAGTACTAATGGCGCTCTCCTCGATTAGTTGTCGGTGACGAATGTAGTTGTTCATGACCGCAGGGTCGCGAATCGTTTCGGACTTCCACACAGCCTCGCCATTGGGCTGGCGAATAAGTCTCTTAATGATCAAATACTTGTTCCTAGACGATCCAAAGTTTCCAGCACTTGTTCGTGAGCTGATACTGCCAGCCATAGAGACATTGTCGTCGTCTATATCGTGATCACGGTCGCGGTCGCGGTCTCGATCGCGGTCATTGCTGTCGCGGTATCGGCCGAACAGCGATGGCGAGGGTGAGATGCGATTCCGATCAATAACTGACATCTCTCTCTTCTGACGACTGTAGCTATCGTCATCGTCATCGTCACTGGCCGCGATCTCATCGTCTTTGCCATTAATCTCCTCAGTCTTGCTCAGCGCCTGACACTGCGCATTCCAGATGCGTGTAATCTCCTCCTTGTATACCTGCTGTTGCTCTGCAACGTTATATCGATGTGTACTCTTGGGCAACAACTCGATCTGCGCCAATCTCTCCTCGAGTGACTCTCCTTGCCTTAAAAAGATGTCCTTCATACTGATACGCACGAAACTGAATCCCTCTCCGCGGCCAGAAGGATCCCCAGCGCCCCAAAGCTTCAACATAGCTTTGCCCTGCGTTGCGTTGATGAAGTTTCGTGTCGTAATCCATGGTGCAAGCTGCTCCTCGATGTCCATGTTGGCCTCATTGTCCTCATTTCCGATATCATCCTCTCCATCAGCAGCTTTTCCGTAACCTGCGTCCAAAAGATGACGCTGTCCGACCAACATACTCTCGTATAGACAGACCATTTCGGGCGTCACCAGTTTCCTGATCTCCTCCTCGCTCGGCAAAGGCGTGCTTGCCTTCAATTTCCAAAATCCAGTATTGTTGCCCTTTCGCTGGAACTCCGCAAATTCCTTCAGCCTCTGTCGGATCTGGATTTCTGAATACTCTGGGTACGCCTTGACGAGTTTTGCGAACCGCAGACGGTTGAACGGATCCTTACGGATGAATCTGAAAGCTGAAATCTGAAGACGGTTCTTGACCATTGTTGTAATCTTTCGCGAGTGGGGGCCGGGGACATCCTGAACTGGATATGTTTGACCAACAGCGTAGATATGAGGGATATGGCGGATATAGTACTTGGTCTCGCCTTTATAGGTGTTCCTGATCACCAGAAAGTCTGTGTTCCGGGCAGGTTGCTCGAAAACGGGTGCCCTGATCAAATTGTTGTAGAGCGCACTAATAGTCTGACCCGGCTCCACGTTTCCAAAGTTTAAGAAAGGTGAGGCATCCGCAACGTCGAGAACAAAAGGCTCTCCAATCTCCATCTGTGGCATGTGCGTATCGTCGATCGACTCCTTGCGGTAGTAATTGATCAAAAAGCTTCCCATACCAACGTTCTGCACAATGGCTGGGTGCTCTTCCGAATATTCCAATAGCACAAAATTGGTGTGGTCGCGGAGCGTAAGATCTTTGGAGCTCCGCATGACCTCGCCCAGTTCCTTCCTCTTCTTATTCTTCTTCTTGCTGCCCTTCACGCGCGAAAACGTGATTTCAACATTGGGTGGGATCTGAAGTTGTGGTCGGTGGAACGATCGCAATTCGGATTTCGTCAACTTGTTCTTGTACCAGGGCTTCATCAACTTGACAGAGGGGAGAGCATGCTGCACAACCAACTGACCAAATGTCTGGCGCACCCTGTGGAAGCGCCCTTCCTTATGAATTTCGTAAAATCGATCGTTCGACAAGTTGAAGCGGTCAATGTGCAGCTTCCTATGCGTCTCGGCCTCGGAGGGTTCGTTCTTGTTCGTAATCACACGGTAGGCTGGCAATTGTACTTTCTTTCCGCGTTTGACTAGATCACAAAAAACGTCAACCAATGTTAGCAATGTGATCAAGACAAGCAAGAATAAATCAACAAACATCACTGCATCCTTACCTCTGAAACCTTCTCCCATACCCTTTGTATCCATTGATGTCAGGTCAAACAACACGTTCGCATCGTTCATATTAAGGCTGACATGGGCGAATGGCTTGTATGGCTTATTTTCATCCCAGATGATGGACTCTTCCCAGTCGCCGTTCTCCAGGTCGTAATTCCGTACCGCAAAGAGATCTTGTGGAGTCTCTGATGGCTTCTTGATCGTCGAATTTCCTCCTCTAAGTATTTTTCAAATACACCAAACACGGCGAGTCAGCAAAAAGTTGATGACAGTCGTTCAGAAAAAGGTTGTTTCAGAGATTGCTCGTAGTGCATTGCATCCTTACCTGGTCATTTCCATTGTATATGAAGGAACTATAGCATCATCGTCCCAGATGATCTTATCTTCCCATGACTCAAGCTGCACAGAGTAAAAACCCTTGGTGCCAGGCACCCTCCACTCCAAGCTATTAGCCCATTCCTTGTCAATGACTTCCTCGACGTCACCATCGTAATCAGCATACTGGTCTTCGCTACTGGAGCGATTTTCTGGCAGCTCGAATAGTTTCTTTTGATCCTGCTCGCGGCTGAATTTAGTGCTGGTTGGGAATGCAGCTGGCTTGACTCTCGAGTGAGGAAACCGCTTAGGGCGTTTAACGTTGAAAATCTCTGAAAATTTGAGGATCTTGTCCTTTTCGAAAGCAGGGTATAAAGTATGCACATCCACAGGCTCAGTTGATGCAGCTGGGGGAGCCAAGGTTCCAGATGATCCAGGGAGTGAGATTGATGGTAATAGCGGTTTCGAGCCTGCACCTCCTGTGGTTTGTTGATGCAGTTGTTTTTGTTGCTCCTCCATCAGGTATATCTGCTGCTGCTCCAACAGGGACAAGGCCGGCTTATCAGTAACTTGCGCAGTAGAAGCCCTTGCATCCTTTTCGTCCGTTTCGTCAGCATCATAGTCTTCGTCCATAGTGTCCAGTCTAGATGACTTGCTCTGACTACTCCTCATGGCTGTTGTCGCAGTCGCCTTGACTGCAGATAAACCTTTTTGCAAATACCGACTACTGAACATCTCTTGCTGTGTATTGTCGGCTGCCAAGTCATTGATTTCTGAATAGTCCACTGCATCCTTGTCGTGCTCAAAGGTCGACTTGATCGTTGCAAAGTTCACCTCGCCATCCTGATCTTCATCTTCTTCGTCATCATTATCAGCGCCGCCCGAACCGTTCGCCCTTGTCTGGACCTCATTGTCCTCGACTCCAAGTGTCTTTGCGGAGAAGAGATGTGTCAATTGTTCACTGTTTTCTAGGCTCTCCAGTGCCTCGCGGAATTCCTAGGAAAGAGATCGATTAACAAAAGGCAAGTTGGGTGAGAGAAGATTCGATGACCGTAAACTAGCACAGCTGCTGCTCCATGTGAATGCAATGAGTAGGGTTCGATGTCGCTTAATACCTCAGGCAGGTCCTCGACCTTTCCTGATTTGTCGACATTTCCGAAAAAGTACCCGGCGAAAGACATGGTGGATGCGCCCTTGAAGCTCCTGTCTGAATGCTGTGATTACAGTGCCACGATTGCCAAGTCCGGTGGGGGAATGACTGTTGTAGACCGGGCAGGATCAATGTGTGGAGGACGCGTGTGATGTAGTGGCGATGGGAAGAGCAACAGGCCTTTTTATACAATTTTTAATTTTGCTAATACTCACGTACGCAGCATCAACGTACACCGTGCAATAGCGCAGTAGTAATTGAACACTGGTGCAAAGGTCTTTATTTCTCCAGTCAATCAAGCCAGAACGGTTTGTTCTCCAGTGAATAGGGTACCTTGGCCGAAAAGATCTCAATAAACTTGGTAACCAAAACCGATGGAGGGAGAGTTGTTGAATAAGAACGTGGAACAATCCAAAGCGACAATATCCAAACTTGAAAGCATGAATGAAATCTACCTCTTGATCTGCCAGCACTTTGCTCCCTGCAAATCTCCTGTATTCGTCAAAGATCGAGGTCATAGACCAATTTTGTATCTTTCGAAGACAGCCGATCAGACACCCGATGCGATGCTACATATACCACATGGAATACGTTAGGGAACCCACATAGAGCAAAAATCCTCCTATTTGTCGCGTGTTGTTCCTTACCTTTCCCTTTGCGCAGTGGATCAAGAGCGGGTGATTCCGTGCATCTACGTAGAGCAAAAGACATGGGTAAGCCCACTGCCCTAGCTCCTTGGGGTCGCCACACCATTTTAATTCTCAAAGTGCCGCCTTACCGAGAATATTTACCAACGCGTTACTTATTACGTCCTCATCAATCTCAATAAACGGTTCCTAATATCCTCGATGTAACAAGATAAACTCACGGGCGTCAGACGTTCAACTCTCATCGCTCATTGCCTAAAACAACAACAGCACCACAGTACCGCTTGAGGTCGCACTGCAAGTCCTGTACCTTATTGCCTTCAATCTTGTAATGAATCCTCCGGATGTCCTCCCTCTTCAAAAACTCTTCTAAATCAGGTGCATACGGTTCCTCGCTCATTTGTCTATCCCAGCGTACAATCGCGATTTGATAAGTCAGGATTTTGCCACGGATATCATTGATGTGGAATAATTGCCCATGGGCTCCTTTGTTCGTTACGACAGTGGTCCTTTCGCCTTACACAATCACTCTGAGACCCAGCTTCCTCATGAACGGAAAGTTATGCTTGTTGGGATGTCCTGACCTGTAAACACCCGGTGCGACCATGGCGAAATTCAGCGGCGGCACTAGTACAGCGTTTGCACTCTCGTAATGTAGTTCTCTCTGCCGTTGCTGCTGTATCTGTTGTTGTACATTTGGCTTTTCCAAAGATGTGGGATTGGGTGAAGCAGACCTTGACGTGTTCACTGAGAGTGTTGCACTGGCCAGGTCGAGCGGATTATGGATGTTGACGCCATTGCTACTGAGGAAGCTGGGATCCTGCTGCATTGTCCCTGAGAGTACACCGTTCTCAACAACGCTGGTCGTGATCACTGTAGCAGCTGTTGGCGTGATGCTACCATCTTCAAGCACAATGGCATCAGAGATGTTAGTGGCGATTTGAATATTCTCGGAAAAGACTTGGCCATTGCTGTGTGTCCTGTTTGATTCTCTGGGGCTATTCCTGCCACTCCTCCGGACTCCTGGAGCAATGACAGTCTCCATGGTAAATGAATGCAGAAACGATCTACTAGAAGTGTGTCGCAGTCGCTTGCAAAATGCAGAGAAGGCTCAAATTTATTCAAAGCAAAAACGCGTGCAACGAATCCAATTTTGTGTTCAAATCGGTGCGGTGATAATACCCTCTCCACCTTCACCCTCCGAGAGGATCCTCCACATGTACCACGAAGCAACACTACGGTACGGTCTCCATTTCTCCGCCATCCTTTCCATATCCTCGCAAGACATATCGCCATTCTTAGCTTTACCCTTGCCTTTGACCCCATTCTTCTTCTTAATCTTCCTAGCGACAGCTACAACCCCGTTCTCATCCTTCACTCCTTCCGTCTCTTCAACAATCGTACCCCATACCCCATTTTTATACTCGCCAGCAAAATGTTTCTCCATACCCTTGCGGACGCCCAGATCCAGTGTTGGCAGCACATCCAGGCGCTCGAGAGAGTCCATCATAAACATGTCTACAGTCCAGGGTCCGATCCCACGAACGCAGAGCAGCTGCGATGCCACCTCTTCATCCGTCATGGATTGTAGCATAGCTTTGTCAGTGAAAGTGATCTTGCCCTCGGAAAAGTGCCTGGCCAAGTCTTGGATATAGGAGCCTTTCCTCTCTGAGAGTCCACAGAGGCGTAATTGATCCATTGGCGTGGACAAGACTTGATCAGGGGTAGGAAAGGATTTGTCCCCGGAATCTAACGATTCTAATGTGACCTGACCAGGAAAGTAATATGAAACGAACTTGAAGATGATGGACTTTGCAGCCTTCCAATGGATTTGCTGACTGATTATAGTTCGCGTCAGAACACTACAGTTATTTGATAAAGATGGACGGTGTCAGGAAGAGCCATCGATTGACGTACTAGACGTTTGCATAACTACTACAAAGAAGGGGTGCATTCGACGTGAGAAAAACGTTTCTCACCGAAAGTAGTTAGTATCGTGGTCGGCGTAGACAGTGTAACGGTGCTTGGCAATTAACGGTGCAAGGGCTGGATCCACCCTGCAAAGATGTCCCAGAGCTGCTTGGACATATGAAGGAACATGTGTAGGCCGCTTCGTCCAAGGGTTATCCTCCGGAACCTTCAGTTTCGGCGCCTTGATTTCCAGGGTAGAGATTACAGTCGTCTTGTTCTTAGAAACGGTAGTGGTGTCCGTAGGCTCTGTCTCCATGGCTGATGGCGATATGGCCTTTCGAGTGCGTCGTGTCTGCTGGGTCTTTTTAATCGAGATGGAGACAACAGGGCCATCGTTTTGGATAGATAGGGTCGAAGTCTAAGCGATACATTCGGGTTACGATTGGCGTTAACATAAACCTGTCTTTGGAAGTGGGATCGTCATGGCAAGAAAGGGTTTTTCGTTGTTTTAACTCGCCTCACTCCCAAGAACTTTAGTCTCTGTGAATTTCACTCCCAATCCCTATATTATAAACGCAACAGCAACCAACAGCATCAGCAAGTGAGGACATGCTCCATCAGTGATAAAGAAGTAGTGTTCGTATTCGTGAAGATACTTGCAGTCACCAGAGTCCTGACACTTGTTCTAGCAAACCAAGGAAATATAAAAATTGGTGGCGTTAGACTTCAGTTGAGATGGGTCAAGATTGAAGGATCAATGCGCCATAGATACATGGGAAGGTACCTGGCTTTGGAGTGCTTAAAGATAGAGGTGAGCGTTGGCTTCAGTGCTGAGGTAGTGGTAACCCCGGTAGCGAGGGCGAGTGCTTTTCGGCGAGTCTGCATGGGTAATGGTGAAGACTGGGGAAGGGTCAACGTTTGAACGCCCACAGACTCTGCGCAGAGGAGGGAAATTCATCCGACCTGTGTGGTACATACGATTAATTCACATTCGATGACATCAGCAACACGATGTTTGCTCGGCTAATTTACAGGGCAAATAGGCGGCCGTTGAGTGGCAAATCGATCCCTGTGCTGTGGAGGTGAGCCAGGACTTTGGGACGCGAACATCATCTCGAGTGGAATTTCACATTCCTGTGCGCGTCCCATTTCCATCCATTCATCACTCATCTATCTTCCCTTGTCCTCCCCCATTCCGCTACACCCTCATCATGACAAAGCTTCGGTCCCTGTTACTGGTCACCTTGCTGGCATCACTTTCCACAGTCCTCGCAGGGTCATGGAAGATCAACGACATCAACCTCCAGGTAGTCGCCAGGGATGGTGCCAAGAAGACTGAGCACAAGTAAGCACGGAGCCGGCCCTTCCTTCAACGCCAAAGCGTCGCCGCGACAAAGGAACTTTGCCTTGAGCAGACAACAACATGGCACTTCTCTATCTCGTATCCACGTACCCAATTGATCAATCGATACTGATAATGACAACATTTACATCAATGTATTTAGGTTGGAATACCCCAACGCAGCTGGAGACCTGTCTGCAGAGTCAACAGATTTACTCAAGTTTTCATTCAAGGTCGAGAGCAGCGAGCGACCCCATCAAGCCATGGTCGTGTTCCAGAGTCAGGATGAATTCCAGGACGAAATCATGGTTGCTGCCTCTGTCAAGGGTTCTGGAAAGGGTCGCTTTGAACTCGTAAGGGACATAGCAACAAACAGCGATAACTGATGCCAACATGGACACTGCGCTACAGTTGATGGCGCTATTACATACTCCCCGGTGGTGCCTTGCTGACACTTTCAGGGTTAACACCCCCTCTATACTGCTTCTAGAACTTTGCAAAGTCTGATAAGAAGTTTAAGTACGGCACTCGCACGTATTCTATGACATTTTTGGTCGGTGGTCCCAAGATCGAGGATCCCTACAAGTACATGCTCGGCCACATTGAGGTCAAGGGGCCCACCACCAATCCAGCCACTCGTCCCACCCGTCTTGAGTACAAGTCTCAACCCGAAATTCATCACCAGTTCCGACCTGACCAGAAACTGATCAACACCGCTATTTCAGGAGCGTTCACTCTCTTGGTCCTCGCTCCCTTTGCCGTCCTCCTCCTCCTCGTAAGTTGAGCATTTGATCTGCAGAGAAATCTATATGAAGGCAGGCACCTCTTGGAACGCTGAGGCTGATGAATATCGCCATTATTTCCGATCTTACAGTGGGGTCAGTTGAACATCAAGTTTGAGCCACTGAAGGCTCTGGCCACGAAGCCACTTGATCTCATTGCCGCGGCGGTATTCTTTGGATCGTTGGCAGGAATGGAGTACGTCTTTTACTCATACTGGACCCATGTCACCCTATTCCCTGTCCTTCAAAGCCTCGGAGTTCTCTCTATTGTGGCTATTGTCTCAGGACGATCGGTCCTCTCGGCAGCTCAGACTCGTCGACTCCAACGCACGGCTGGCTCGGCAAAGAAGGAGTTGTAGAAAATGGGCAACGAGCAATGGAGCGCTACCTCCATGATTGTTTGTCTCAGCACAGATAAAGCACTAGAATATTTTTCAGATTATTACACGCTCTGGTTGTTTGGTATTAAACTCTATGCTGAGCCCTGTGCCTTTTTGACCTTCTTGATTTCCTTTTCAGCCTTCTCATCACCCTCGGGTCGTTTCTTCATTCCCTTCTCCCCAAGCCCAATGGCCTCCACCACTGCGGGTTCTGCGCCATCAAGTCGCTGGTTGCGTTTTGACAGCGCTGCCTCAACAACAATCTGAGCCGGGTGTTTCTCACCGGTGCGAATTGGCTCCACACCAAACTTTTCGTGAAAGGTCTTCGAGGACTGATCCAGGGTGCCTGCCTTGACTGCTTCCCGCACAGCGGCAAAGAACTTTCCGTACTGATACATGTTATGGCTAGCAACAGAGATGATGAAAAGAGCGAAATTAGTAAACCTGTTTCTCATCTAGCTACGCGGTTCTGCGAACACTATCTGAGCGATAGAGTGTTGGGATCAGAGAGTCTTTTACCTCATCAGCAGGACCGTGGCAAGCATCTCGTGTGTCTTCAAAAGATGGTTGATGTAAGCCCGGGAATGCTTGCTTCCTTTGCAAGCATAACACTCGCAGCCCTCCAGGATTGGCACAAATTTGTCGCCATGCTCATCATCCCAGAGATTGATCCAGCGGCTGTTGTTACTGCTGCCAGTAGTGGGTGCTGTTGCGGCACCACTCTCTCCAAAGTAATACAGCGATGCCTTTCCATCCTCCGTCAATTGGTACGGGTATGAGGTGTCAAACAAATCCACGCCCAGAGCAACCGCTTTGAGGATGTCCTCTAGTGAATATAAGATGATTGATGTCAGAAATAAATGCTTCGCGTAAAAACATTACAGATCCAACTTGATATCAATCAGATTCTCTCCTACCTGGAGCTTGGATGCCAGAGACCAGTCTAGGCTTTTGAGCAGGCAAACGCTCGATCGACGTTTGGACAAGCTTCCAGATCTCATCCTTGCCACACCAACCGGTCAACTCGGCAGTATTCACAATAAACCCATCCACACCCTCCCTCTTCGCCGTCTCTTCTGCACTCCAGATCCTCTCCTCTTCAAACTGCGACCCTTGCACATTTGCAAACACCGCAACATCTGTCCATGCTTCCGTTGCAATTGGCGAAACTTCAACACGACTTTCCGGCTCCTGTTTGTTGTCTTCAAGTCGTTGCTGCTCCTTGGCCATGGCCTTTCTCCTCTCCTTCTTCTCCTTCTTAACCCTCTTTTCTTCTTCGACCCTTCGATCCTCGATTCTACCATCTCCGCCTTGCCTCTCCACAAGAATCTGATCCAGCCATCTAAGCGTCCTGTCTATGCTTTTGTGGACACGTTTCTGAGCAGGCTCCTTGGCATCAGTAATGTTGTCTGCCAGAGCGGACACGATGTCGGGTTGAAACTGGCGGACAACTTTTAGATAGTCATCCAAAGTCAGTTGACGGACACCCTTGGGTGTTGATAACAGGACATGGCGATCTGTGTTGGGACCGATTCTTGAAGTGGAAGAGTCGGGGGTAGAAGAGGAGGAGGGAGAAGGAGAAGAGTAGTCGCGGAGATCGCATAAGAGGATAAGGTCCTGAAGGTGCAGGTAGTCTGCGAGAGTGAATTTTGGGGATGCTGGGGTAGAAGGCCACTTGGTGAAGGAACCAGGCTGGTCGGTTTGCCTAAACAGAATAACCGGTGAAGTTGTCAGATGCGCAGTGTAGAGTGTGACAAAGAGCAACTGCGCGATATTATTAAAAGGATCCTTACAGGATCTGCTCCAGGGACACATGGATGCCTCCAAAGTCCTGCAGCCTCATATTGTCAGGAGTGAGGTGAGGGACTGATCCCTTGATCGAGTACATGAAGCAACCTGGAGTCTCAATCACCCGTTTGCTGCTACTGCCATTTTGGTCTGTGCTGCCGTGCTGATCAGCTTTGGAGATGGACAAGGTTCCGCAGCGCGCTCTTGCAGGCTCTGGTGCCGATGCGTGAATGCAAAACCTCAAGGGTGACATGGCGCGTGTTGTTTCCTGTTCCCAGCGGTTGAGTGAAAGAACTACAAACGGGCTTAGCGCGTCTCTGTCTCTCTCTTTTTTTTTTGCGTCTCACTTGGACCAGGTTCTGGCCATAGTCCTGGATGTGGCTTTTGCATTTTATTTTTGAAGGATTTTGACAGTCCAAAGAATAACTGACATCCCAGTTTTCTGACTGACATGGATACACAAGAACTGGATGCGGGGCACAGGACTGATGTGGCATTTTGCCCGCTTCGACTATTTGAAAGCCAGGTGAAGGGTACCCATCACATACTACCTTCAATTGACAGCTGCCGGTATAAACTTGGGGCGACTCATGATTTCATAGGTCAATCGGGTTGTTGTTGTTGAAGAACTGGGCGCTCCGCAACAAGGAAAGCGTGAGTAAAAAAAAAAAAAAAAGAAAGAAAGGAAAAAAAAATCGCTTTGAAAAGCAGATCCGATCAGACTCGAGACGGGGGACCTCGACCGTCGTCAATCTGATAAGAACTCAGACAGAGTTCTGTGTCAACATGCAGGAAAGTAAGAAAGATCTGATAAGTAAACAATACTTCCCGACTACTGTTTGCTCTGCGACAATTGGTACGCCCAATTTTTGAACGCCCCACCTTGTACTTTGTCGAGCGCAGAGGTTGCAGCTTACTAACAGGTTGAAGTTGGAGTCGAGCTTGACAAGACACCAGAAAATAGGGGCTCAATACAATCAACGTGTACGTTCTCACTGGCCTGGGTTAATTGAAATTAATGTCAATTAATTTTTCCAACGATGCTCGTAAGCCTAATACGAAGCATTAATAAGTGGTAAAACTCGGAAGATGATGGGGGCCAGGTATCGATGCGCAGTACGGTGCAGTGGGAGAATATGGAATGATGGAAGAGTTCCGAGGATGGGCTGGGCGCGAAACAACACTCGGGCAGGGGTAAAGGTTGAAGCTGAAAGCGGGGTTTTGTGCTTTGGTTTGAAAAGGTCTAGAAGGTGCAGCAGCGAGTAGTGAACGCGCAAAGTGTTTGAGGTACGATTTGGAATACATCGACGACCGTTGAGACGATTCGCCTTTGACACCACACCAACAAGGGTATTTTTACTTCTCTTCTCTCTCTCTTCTCTACATCAACCCCCTTCCCCCTCATTCAGTCATTCAGGGCGTTCAGGGTGCTCCAGTCCTCTATTTTCGCTCTCCACTTACTTGCATTGCCATCACAACAGTGATTGTCGTTGAAGCAACAAAGAGAGCAGTTCACTTTCCTCTCCCCAGAACAGAAACCGTTGCGGGGCTCATCTCCGCTTTCTCCAGCTGTCACACACGTTCTCGCCCTCGCTCTCTCCATCCTCTCTTCTCTCCTCATTTCATACCACTCCATCTCTCCCCTCGTCCTCTCCCCTCATTCTTCTCAGTGGCGACGTTTCACTCCTCATCCGCACTTTAGGCGTCCATCCACTCCTACGATCCACCTCCCTGCTGACAAATACTGACGCCAGACCCACACTGACTAGTTTTCGTAAGTAAGCAGCGCCAAAGGAAACAAAAGACGGGGGGAATCCCACACCGTCATGCATTACTGCTCTTCCTCACCAACATGTTCATATGCTTCCTCAACTACATGTAGCGCAACAACGCCCACTACACCGACGCAATCATGGCAGTAGAAGATGAGCAGCACCTGCTGCTGTTCGATGGAACCACCGACTGGGACGAGTTTGAACAGAGGGTCGAGCAGTCCCTCGTCGTTGAGAACCAGACCGAACAACAGGCTGGCAAGATCACACTCCCTGTCCTGGGCATGACTTGCATGTCTTGCGTCAATGCCATCACCTCTGTCCTCTCTTCCGCACCGGGCATCAAAGATGTCAAGGTCTCACTCAAGGAAGAACAGGCCGTTGTCGAATATGATCCAGCAGAGGTCTCTGCGGCCCAGATCAAAGAGGCGATCGAGGACTGTGGATTCGATGTGCCATTCGATACTAACACCATGGTTTCATCCGGCACCGACTCGGTCCTGTTGGACGTTATGTCAGCTGGCACTCAACAGAGCGCAGCCTCGCCTAAAACACCCATACCCACATCAAAAAAGAGCAGCTCATCATCGCCATCTCAGCCCTTGAAAGAATCCCATGCAACGTTATCGAATGCGATCGATCAATCCTCCCATCAATCGATTAAAACGGCCCAATTATCGATCCAGGGTATGACCTGTGCCTCTTGTGTTGCCTCCATCGAAAAATCGCTCAAGGGATTTCCTGGTCTGGTCTCAATCAAGGTCGCGCTTCTTGCGGAGAGGGCCACAATCGAGTACATTGAGGGAAAGACCACCCCCCGTGAGATTGCGGACGAGATTGACGATATCGGATTTGAGGCCGAGCCCATTATTGAGCGGCGTAAGGATACAGTGGACTTGCAGGTGTTTGGCATGACAGACGCCAGCTCTGCTAATGCCATCGAAGGCGAGCTGCGCAGCACGCCTGGCGTCGTCTCAGCCTCGGTCAGCTGGACTCTCCAGATGGCCAAAGTCGAGTTCGACAACCAGGCCCTCGGCATCCGTGACATTGTCGAGAAGATCGAGGATTTTGGATTCGATGCTGTACTGGCGGAGCGGTCCAATAATGCGCAACTCGAATCATTGGGACGAACCAAGGAGATTCATGAATGGAAACGGGCACTGTGGACGAGTTTTTCGTTTGCACTTCCGGTGTTTATCATCGCGATGATCCTGCCAATGTTTTCATGGGGTCTATCCTTTTATAACCTACCAGTGGTCTTTGGATTGGTCTTGGGCGATGTCCTGACCTGCATATTGACCATCCCTGTTCAGTTTGGCGTCGGAAGACGGTTCATGGTCAGCGCCTACAAGTCGATCAGGCATGGAGTGGCGACCATGGACGTGCTGGTCTCGTTGGGCACGCTCTCAGCTTTTACGTTTTCAAGCTTCTCGATGATCTACTCAATATTTGACCCGGCGCACAAGTCCTCCGTGTTCTTTGATACTTCCAGCATGCTGATTACATTTGTCACCTTCGGTCGATACCTCGAGAACATGGCCAAGGGCAAGACCTCAGTCGCGCTCTCAAAGCTCATGTGCCTGACGCCGTCAACTTGCACTATCTATGTTCTGGATCCCAAGACGGGCGAGCGTGTTTCAGAGAAGCAGATTCCATCAGAGCTGATCCAGAAGGGTGATTTGATCAAAGTTGTTCCTGGAGACAAGATCCCTACGGACGGAATCGTTGTCAGTGGACAATCGACTGTAGACGAGAGTATGGTCACAGGAGAGGCCGAGTCAATCAGCAAGACCATTGGATCGACTGTTATTGGAGGCACCGTCAATGGACTGGGCACTTTTGATATGGAGGCTGTCAGAGTTGGATCCGAGACAGCGCTGTCCCAGATTGTGCAGCTAGTCGAGGACGCCCAAACGTCCAAGGCACCCATTCAAGCGTATGCAGATATGATTGCAGGATTTTTTGTTCCGACTATTATCTTTTTGGCGCTGTTGACATTTGTGGTCTGGATGATTGTATCACACACAGTCGTCGCGGACCACCTCCCGAAAATGTTTTCGATGGAACCGTCCAAGTTTGTAGCATGCTTAAAGCTTTGCATATCAGTTATTGTTGTGGCCTGTCCCTGCGCTCTTGGTCTCGCGACACCCACGGCAGTCATGGTCGGAACAGGAGTCGGAGCTCAGCATGGTATCTTGATCAAGGGTGGAAACGCATTGGAGGCAGCCCACAAGGTGACCAAGGTGGTCTTTGACAAGACTGGAACGTTAACTGTCGGTAAACTGGAAGTTGCCAGCTGGAGCCTCCAGAGTCCCAGCGCCATTACGACTTCGTCATCGGCGGCGGCATCCCTGGACTCGTTGACCGACGAGGATCTGCTAACGATTGTTGGCGCTGCTGAATCGAGCTCGGAACATCCCCTAGGTCGTGCGATTGGCCGCCATGCCCAGACAAAGTTGGGCGTCACTAGCTTTGGCGCGACGGTCACAAAGTTTTCGTCGAGCACGGGTCAGGGAATCGAGTGTACTGTGACGATGCCATCCATGAGGGACTACAGAGTCGTGATCGGTAACAAGTCCTGGCTGATAGATCGTCAGGTCCACTTGCCTGCCAGCCTGTCTGCGGACCAGAACCATCAGGAACGCGCCGGTCGCACGACTGTCCTTGTGGCCATGAATGGCATCTTCCTTGGCTTTATCTCGCTCTCGGATACCATCAAACCCGAGGCTGCCAAGACTGTGGCCAGGTTGCAGCAGATGGGTATCCAAGTGGCCATGGTCACTGGCGATCAACCTCTGGTAGCTCAAGTAATTGCCTCGGAATGCGGTATTCAGGATGTCCATGCAGGAGTTTCGCCCAACGGCAAGATTAAGATTGTGTCGAACATGCAGGCGCAAGGCCACCGCGTTGCCATGATCGGAGACGGTATCAACGACTCTCCTGCATTGGCGCAGAGTGATTTGGGTATTGCTTTGGTCTCTGGTACAGATATTGCCATGGAGGCTGCAGATATGGTTCTGATGCGTGGAGATTTGACGAACGTTGTTGCAGCGATCGATCTGTGCAGGACGATTTTCAGGCGAATCCGATATAACTTTGCATGGGCATGCATCTACAACCTCCTCGGTGTTCCCGTTGCCATGGGTGTGTTCCTTCCCTGGGGTTTCCACCTCCACCCTATGCTGGCTGGTCTGATGATGGCGTTCTCTAGCGTCAGTGTCGTGTTTTCGAGTTTGATGCTGAAGCGGTGGAAGAAACCTAAAGTTCTCGATGCCACGGAGTTGGAACAGGAGCAGACTATCCGGGAACAGTTGGCGGAAAGGAAGACTGCGCTGATTCGTGAGCATTGGAAGATAAAACTTGGCGGCAAATCGTCTTCGGGATCCGGAATGGGCGGCGGTGGATACATGCCCATTGGCGCAACGGACGAGAATGACGAGGTGGAGCTGGATCGGCTTGTTTAGATAGGGCACTCAAGTACAAGCCTCCTCCCCGTTGCTTTCGTCTTGTTTATCGAAAGAATGCAAGACGAGCATCGCATATCATAGATCACGATTTGTAACATACCCCGCGACCTACATTACCAAGGGAGCATTTAAAAATAAAACCTAAACCTGCAAGCAAGCATGTTCCATTTTCTTTTTAGTGATGAATCCTGTCTGCAGCCGAACCTAGTACTACGACCAACCCGAGCCGTCACCAGATGAAGATCCTCCGGATAGAAAACTTCCGTACTATCTTCAAGATTGGTCGTTGTCGTGCTAAGCAGGCCCTTGAGGATTTGCCTGGATATGATACCCAGCAGGTTTGACGCAACAGGCAGCCCGCAACCTATACGGCAGCAGTGATGGTGTTGCGGCACTTTAAAATTACTTTTAGGATGCGTTCGAGAAGAGTGTGAAGGAGATGGAGCATTTGGGAAGAAAGGCAGAGATGACAATTGCGAGGACAACCATGAATTACAACTTCCGAAAGCGATATTTCTGTCCATACTATGACGGCCACTCTCCTGCAAAGGCATTTGGAGTTGGTAGCGCCTGGTAGCATGAGCGAGGTTGAACATGCCAATGACAGCGACGACTCCAACTACCCCAGTTTAGTCTCGCGGCCATTTCTCCATATTAAATCTGGGATATGGTCATCTATTCGTATTTTTTTGAGAACGCCTGTGGTGATGCCGACTGATCACCTCTGGCCAAGTCAGCTTATCCTCGACGCTCAGACAGACAGAAGCAGATGAGTTTATTGTCACAAAAACAAAAAAGAACTGGAATCACAAATGCGGGATGAAAATGGTACTATGAACACGACCTTCCTTTTTTTTTTTTGCTCGCAAAAAACTTGACCTATTGTACAACACGCGACCTTATTACCCTCTCAAACAAAAAACCAAACCCCCGAAAAACAACTGCACAGCACAAACAATCCGATTTGCATCGTATTCGAGATGGAGCTTTCCCCTATTGCTGGACATGCGAAACCTCAAAATCACTGTGTGTGTGTGTGTGTGCGAGTCGGCAAACGCGTCCTGCTAGATCTGCCCCTTGATATCAATCATTTGATATTTCTTTCCAGCCTCCATCACAAAGGGCAAGGCCATTTTCGTATCCAGATACTGTTCTTTCGTCTTGCCTGTTGCGTCTGCAGCCTCATTTAGGAATCGCACCACTCCAATCGATTTCAGAAACTCGAGGCACTCAACAATGTCCGCAAATCCCAGGGTCGATACCAAGAAAGTTACTTCAATATTAGGTCGATATCTAAATTTTTGTGCATGGTATAAACATAATCTTGGTTAAAGCTTGCTATAAAGAGTAAAAACGAGACACAACATGAACACAAACGAGACACTTACGCTTTGCATATCGTTTTCAACGCCTGCACTCGCTCCCGCTCCACAAACTGATCCATAAGGTACCCGCCCATGTTCGGCGCTGTGAGGTAGAGTTTGAAAAGAGTATAGTAGTTCGAAGAGGCCAGAGCAGTGCGCACTTGCAACGCGTGCTTGACTGCAGGATCTTCCTTCTGAGCTGGTGTCAATGAAGCCAGCATTGCAATGATATCTAGATAATTTCAGCACAAAATCGTCAGCGTCGCATCGTGTGTCTACATTTTACATCCTACCGAATAATTGCTTCGTACGTACCTGAAGGATTGCGAGTGTGCAAGAGGTACAGGATTCGATAGGCGGTAAACTCCATAACATGACCCTTGAGGTTGTACTCATAAAGTTGCTTCAACTGGGTCTGGCATTGGTTATACTCGCCAAGATCACCCTTCTCAAGAGCTATTCTTGCGTGGATCTCGTAGACTGTCACCGTGAAGTCATTCTTGATACGTTGAACCTATCACATTGCCATGGGGAAAGAAGGGCGAGTTCAGTATTTGTGAATGCTCAAAAGATCATCCAACCTCATTGCACTCGTCTGTCTCACTTACAGTCAAATCCTGACGAACACTCTTGAACTGATTGCAGATGTAGGCGTAATTTTGATCCTGGCGCCACTTATCTTTCAGAAGCTCAAGAGTTTTCTTCAGAACATGGACTGGTCGCACAGTGGATGGATCAGGTGCCTAGTTGACAGTCGAAGTAGTCAGTAAACACATTTGACCTCGATACGAAAGAGGGAGAGAGGGGGAAAGGGTGGGAAAGGGAAAACTCCGTACCGATGTCAATCGCAAATAGTTCTTTTCGAGTTTGGTGCTTGTGCCAACGATGGTGTACTCGTCCCAGTCGATAACGTCCGAGTTATAAACGGGTGGGGTATAGTCAACGCGGTTAGGCTTTTTCATGGAAGGACGGTCAGGAACATCATCCTCGAAACGACGCATTCTCTTCTCGCGCCTTGCCCGCTCCTCGGCACCTAGAGTCTCTAGTTCCGGGGAGGGACTCAGCCTACGGCTATTGAGATTATCAAGTATACAAAAAGTGTAATCGTTAACGAACTGCTTCTACAGAGGAAGGAGGAGGCGCCACAGAAAAAAGAGGGAGCATTTACCTCTTCTTTCGTCGATATTTGCTAGAAAGACGATGAAACGTGTGCGATGACGCATGGAGAGCGTTAGTGGTTCGTTGTGGGGTCGTCGAAGGCATTTAGATCCGCAAGACCCTTCATTCAACAAACCTTGGAATATCTTTGTTATCCCAGTCCACCTCCCACAGTTTGCCTTGAGCATGGTATTTCGCTACAAGTTCCTTCAGCTCCTCCTGCGCAGGTTTGTGGTCCTCTTCAGCGAGAGCTTCAAACACGCGCTGCACGTACGCCTTCAGCGATGGTGGCCATTCTGTGGAGGCCACTGGCGATGGCTGTGCATCCTTGGATTCTAACACGTTGGTCGTTAATGGCTTAACTTTTTTGGACTTTACCGACAAGTACGCGGGCTCTGCAAAGAAATCATATCAATTAAAGATTGTATATGTGAGGATCAAGTTTATCAATTTACATTCACATCGTGAGCACACATTAGACATCCAGCAGGTATTTTAAGCAACTTACTCTCGAGTTTGGTCGTAGACATGTTGCCGTTTGTTCTAGACAAGACAACAAACGAAAAAGTCAGGAAACAGATTGCGCGCTAAAGCAACCTCTATTAATTCTCAACATACCCTGGGGTGGATCCGTTTTCCTGCAAGGATGTCTCGAGCATCTTCTGTCGGATAATGGTTTCTTGAGGATCAGACTCGTCTTTGCGTTTAAGTTGGCGCTGCTCTGCTTCTTGATGTTTCTGTCTTTGGAATGCCTGGTTATCAAATGAAGGTTTGGGATGTGAAGCTTGCTTGCCGTGGTTTCCTGGTGCGTAGCTAGAGTGAGAGGGACCTGAGTGCGTTGGATACGACGGATGATAGGATGACTGGTTAGGTGCGCTATAAGAGGATGAGAAAGGCGGCTGCTGCTGCTGCTGCTGGGGATGCGGCTGCTGCTGCTGCTGTTGGTAAGAATAAGGGTAAGGGGTTAGTGGAGCACCGGGTGCCTGCTGGTAAGGTGGCTGTTGCTGCTGCACTCCTAAAGCTGGAGCTTGATAGGCTGAGTAAGCGTATGCTGGAGCTTGAGTGCCAGGAGCTGAAGCTGGGTATGAGTAGGGCTGTTGGGCCTGTCCTTGATGACTATAGTAATCTTGGTATTGCTGGCTATATGGTGCGGCTACTGGCGCCGTAGAGTTAGGAGCTCCTGTTGCTGGAGCAGCTGGCACAGTATAACCGTACTGAGCGTAGTATGCTGTGTACTGTTGAGCGTACTCTTCGGCTGACGATGCCGGCTGCTGTTGAAAGTGCGGCGCCTGCTGGGCAGCTGGAGGTGGAGGCTGCTGTTGATATTGTTGATAATATGCAGAGTAATCTGGAGCTGCAGCTGCTGGAGGCACACCCGGCGCTACACCTGGAGGACCTTCAGGTGCTTGATATCCCGGATTGGCTGCAAACCTACATGGAAGTTGAATTAAACAAGTTACAACCAGGTGAGTAACGGCCCTAATTGCTCCGCATGCGAGTTCATGGAATCTTCGAGTCGCAATGTCTCGGCGTCTGTCATGGATGAAGACAGAATTAAGGCATGGGCGACATACCAGGCTTGGTATTGCTGCTGGTACTGTTGGTACTGCTCTGCGTAGAGCTTTGCTGCTGCTGCTGCTGCTGCCTGATCGGCGGATGAGGCAGATGAGGCTGGTTGGGTTGGGGCCGCCAGTTTGAATAATTCACAGGGAAGCGCTGGGAAGCAAGTTCAGGCTCGAGAGGCAGGATCAATCAATGACTTCAGACACACTTGCACAGCGCGAAATTGACAAATGTTCTTCCGAGTGGTTTGAGAGAATAGGATGGAGTGGATTGTGGACGCAACGCCTTTGAAGAAACAAAGGGGGTGTTGGTGGCTGAGGAGTGCTTTGAAAACTAAGCCCTGCGACGTTTCGATATTTTTGCCGCTGCAACTTTCAGACTTTTGCGCCGCTAAACTTGTCCTCCACAATGTCAACCTTCTCGATCTGGAAGCAATGGGCACGCTCACCGCCGCATGTCACTCTGCAGTCGCTTAGCAGGAAAGCCTTGCAAAGGACACCATGCCGTAACTCCATTCTAGAGCTGGCCTTTGTCCGCACTGCGACCACTTCGCCCAGGAGACCAAGAACGTTTGATTCGACCAGTCACAGGAACAAGCCTGCGGTGGTGGAGCCGCTCCTGGATTTGATGGATCCCGCCGCGGCACCTACTCGGGAGTGGGACAAGAAAAACCTCATCGGAATCAGCCTACAGCAACTCAAGGATGAACTGAAGACGATAACTGGTGCCAAGTCATACACTGCATCCCAGATCTGGCGGTTCCTCTACCAGCGGGGAGTATCAAGCATAGACGAAATGCTCAACATCCCCAAGGATGTAAAGGATCAGATGAACGAAAAGTACACCATTGACTATGGAAGGGTTGTGGTAAGAAACTTAGGCTATATGCACTGGAAGTTATTCGATCTGCAACGTTAATCGATATGCAGCGTTAATCGATATGCAGCGTTAATCGATATGCAGCGTTAATCGACATGCAGCGTTAATCGATATACAGCGTTAATCGATATGCAGCGTTAATCGATATGCAATAATTGCCACCGAAAGGTCCACACTCCTCATTCACAGGAACTTTTGTCTGTTTAAATTGGATAGTCGGATCATGTCTCGCCTGTTGATGGAACAAGAAAGTTGCTCGTAGGATTTCAAGACCCGAAAGCCATGGTTGAATCTGTATTTATCCCGATGAACGGTAGTAGAGGAACTCAGTGTATCAGCAGTCAGGTGGGATGCTCCTTGGCCTGCACGTTTTGCCACACCGGGACCCAAAAATTGCTGCGCAACTTAACAGCGGGAGAAATTGTTGGCCAGTACATGATCCCTGCCAGGGATTACGGCGATCTACCTTTGGTCGTGAATGGTCAACGCAATGTCAATAACATTGTCTTTATGGGCCAAGGAGAGCCATTTTACAACTGGAGGTATGTAACAACATGTTCCTCTCCCTTGTATTGCGAGGACAATTGCGACCGTCAACTAAATTATTCCGTGGCCATTGAATCTAGAAATGTTAAGCAGGCGATTGAGATTTTGACAGACAAGGATGGGATTGGCATGCCAAAGAGCAAGATCACGGTATCAACCTCAGGTGTCGCTCCAGGATTGGCCAAGTTGGCTGAACTTGGCGGCATTGGTCTCGCTATCTCATTGCACGCAACAAATAATCGTCTCCGGGACGAGATCGTGCCCATCAATAAGTATGCGGGAGTGGGATTATCACCGACAATGTCAATATCATGCAGTGGATGCTAACCAGATTAGAACACACTTTTCTATAGGACATTCCCCATTCACGTTCTCATGAAGGCATGCGAGGATTACGCCAGAGCGATGCAAGGATGTAACCGTGACAGCCAGAGGATAACGTTTGAGTAAGCTTGAAAGGCGTTCTTACTGGGTCTGGACAGAGCCAGCACTGGGACAAGCTCACTAAACGTTGTTCTTTCTGCCTTACACTACTAGATACGTTATGCTCAAGGATGTGAACGACAGTTTCCAGGAGGCTAGAGCCCTTGCGGATCTCCTAAAGGACATCCCATCGCATGTCAATTTGATCCCGTTTAATCCGTGGCCAGGCAGTCAATATGTCAGTTCTCCCAGGGATCACATCGTCGGATTCCAGCGAGCCGTTGAAGCCCTTGGAGTACCAGTCACGATCCGCTGGCCGCGTGGTCTTGATGTAATGGGAGCCTGCGGCCAATTGCGCACAAGCTACGATAAACAAGATAGGGCCACACCATAGAATCAACGTGTTAGCTTCGATGTAATATAATAGAGCAGCTTGTACAACAGACAGATATGTAGGCGATCGCCGACTGACACTAGGAAGAACATGCATCGCTCGCATGCACACTCGTGCGACCGACCGTCACCTCGAATGTTTTCCCACTGCTGTGGCTTGCAATGCAACCCTTCCGAGGCACAGGAGCGGAGTTAAATCTCGTCCCTTTGCAGTAAGTCGCTTCCAAAAAAACGCCTGAAAACCGTTTGTTCCCGTTTACCGTCTCCTTCACCTTTCATCTAACACCACAAAGAGCATTCAGCGACAATGGCTAGCAGAACAGCATTAAAACATCTCGTCGCAAGGCGCATGCTCACGCCATTCGCGCCTCTCAGAACCGCTGGTTTCTCGACGATGACCAAGGCTCTCCACCAGCACCAACCCGCGTCTAACCCTGCTACGAACTCGAACTTAAATGAGACTGAGACCCACTTCGGGTACCAGAACGTGCCAGAGAACATGAAGGAGACCCTCGGTATGACCCTTCTCTGATGCCCGTAATGCATACCATCAACCCCTATCGAGATAGCAGCGTCTATGTGCTTACATCAGTCGAGATCGTGCACTTTGTAACCTCTTCTGAATTCCTTGTTCAAAAATTTAAAATAGTAAAGCAGGTCTTCGCCAGCGTCGCGACAAACTATGACCTCATGAACGATGCCATGAGCGGTGGCGTCCATCGTCTCTGGAAGGATCACTTTATCCGCACTCTCGCGCCTACTCCTGGAACCAAGCTCCTGGATGTCGCTGGAGGCACTGGTTAGTATCACGTGTTTGCAACTCGAACCGAAGGGTTGGACATATTTTATAGATAGGATGCTTATCTCTTTGTTTTTTCAATGGTGTAGGTGACATTGCGATGCGCTTCTTGGATTACTGCAAGGAGACCCATAATGACAGCACCGCTCAGGTTACTCTTTTTGACATCAACGCCAGCATGTTGGAAGTCGGCAAGCAACGATTTGCAAAGACTCCCTACCACAATAGTAATGCCTTCAGTTTTGGCACGACGCGATTCTGTCATCGATGATGAGCATATTGAATCTTATTAACACCTAGATTGTTTTTGCGTTCTCCATAGCCACGCAAGTATCTTTCATGGAGGGCAATGCTGAAAACTTGGAACATATCCCCGACAATTCCGTCGACGCATATACCATCGCGTTCGGAATCCGTAACGTTACACATATCGACCGTGCTCTCAAGGAGGCCTATAGAGTCCTGAAGCCGGGCGGACGATTCATGTGCCTCGAGTTTAGCAGGGTTGAGAACCCTGTTATCTCTAAGTAATGATCTCAGATTTTTGTATCTTGTCAAAGGCTGGTATGGATTCGATATTCACGTCCAGTCGCTAACACTTTTGAAAAATGCATAAAACGATGTAGGGTTTATGATGTGTTTTCCTTTGATGTGATTCCCGCCATTGGCCAGATCCTCGCCAACGATAGGGACTCGTACCAGTACCTGGTCGAGTCCATCCGCAAATTCCCTCCCCAGAAGGAGTTTGCTAAGATGATCAAGGATGCTGGATTTACCGTCATGGGCCAGGGATACGAGGACTTGACATTTGGTGTTGCAGCAATCCACTCTGGATTCAAGCTGTAAATAAAGATATCGTTTAAGTAGAGTTTATCATTATTCGTACATGTTTTATTATAACTTTGGCCCGTCGGTCGACTAGTTGTGCACCGAACGTTCTGCTTAGTTATATGTCATGTACTTAGGCGTACTGCTGAACTTGGCATACGACTTGATGACCTTGTTCACGGCCTCCAAGAAATCCTTCTCCGTCGCGACCTTTCTCCTTGCCCGGATCGCAAACATACCAGCTTCTGTACAAACTGATCGCAACTCTGCTCCCGTGCTGTTGGGGCACAATCGTGCAATCAACTCGTAGCGAATATCGCGCTCAACGCTCATGGATCGCGCATGAATCTTCAGGATATGTGCACGTCCCTCCAGGTCTGGCAACGAGAACTCGACCTTGCGATCCAAACGTCCAGGACGCAACAACGCAGGGTCGAGTGTGTCGGGTCTGTTGGTCGCCATCAAGACTTTGATGTTTCCTCGGGAGTCGAATCCGTCAAGCTGGTTGATCAGCTCCAACATTGTACGCTGGACCTCGTTGTCACCGCCTGCTCCATCATCGAAACGCGCCCCTCCAATGGCATCGATTTCGTCGAAGAAGATGATGCAAGCCTTCTTGGTCTTTGCCATCTCAAACAGTTCACGAACCATACGTGCTCCTTCACCAATATACCTAATGAAATATATCATGATTCATATCGTTAGCAATTGTACTTCACCGTATTGCAAAATACTACCTAAACTGATGCAAAGCAATACATCAACATACTTCTGTACCAGCTCGGATCCGATTACACGAATGAATGTGGCATCCGTTCGATTAGCTGCAGCACGCGCACAGAGCGTCTTTCCTGTTCCGGGTGGTCCATAGAGCAGCACTCCCTTAGGTGGATCGATTCCAAGGTTGACGAATCGTTCAGGCTGGAGCAACGGCAGCTCCACGACCTCCCTTAACTTTTCGATTTGCTCTTTACATCCTCCAACATCACTATAAGTTACATCAGGTTTCTCCTCAACCTGCATCATAGTCACAGAGGCATCAATCTTAGGTGGCAGTGGGATTTGAATGTGGTATTTTGTGCGATCCACTCTAGTACAAAAAAATTGGTCAATGAGACATGTCAGCCATTGTGCGTGATCCCAGCATCGTCAAACCCGCGTACCAAGCAATAACGTACCCAACGCGGATGCCCTCATCGATATCCGTAGGTGAGACCTTCTCGCCCAACCCGACGACAAACTTTGCAATCTGCTTTATGTTGATCACATATTTTGCCGTCTCCTCGCCCGTTGCCTGAATGATCTTTGTGCATCGCGCCACCTATTGCCGTTTGATCAACATCCAGTAAAAGGAAAAGTGTTAGATCCTCAGACTGAGATTTGAGGCCATCGGCTCCTGACCTGAGTAACACTAGTTCCTGATGTCGCTGCAACGCTAACACAACTTGCCTGGAGTGGCTGCTCCTCCCCCATGCGCTGCTTATCTGCTGGTATATCCCACAGACTTGGTGGTGCCAATCCTGTGTCTGATTCTTTAACGCCGATCTTTTCATTCACACGCTTTTGCGCGTCCTTGATGTCGTTCTCAAGTTTCTTAAGATCCTTAGCATACGGTCCTTGGCCCTAGATATAATATCAGCAAATGCTATGCAGTCAGCGTTGGCCGAACATTTTTTTTTTTTGCAGAAAAGCGTTTGGTCGAGGGAAAGGGCTTGCTTACGTATGTCTTTAAGAGTGCAATATCGCCTTCATCCAGGGCCACGATATTTTCCATCTCCTTATCGTCGACAGGTTTGTCGTCTATTTTGTGATTCGTGGAGAGTTGGCAGTTGCATTGGGCGCAAAAGAATTGTCAGTGAGGACGAATCTCTTCCAACCCCAAACGCAGGAACCGCGTTACATGTAGTGCTCATCTGTCTAGCAATGCTGTGTTGTTGGCACTCTGTAACATACACTTTTCCCAGTTTGTTTTTGGTGGTGCCATGGTTGTGTTGTATGCTCCTACGAATGTGTTGGTGCTGTTTGGTGCTGTTTGGTGCTTGGAATAATGAAGGAGCGAGCGAGGAGTTAGTTGGCAAGGAAGGCAACATGAACTGAAGAAGAACGCGTGGAGAGCAGTCGAAAGCAGTCAGCAGTCAGTTCTACGTCTCTGAATGTTCCTACTGATCGCATGTTTACCATAGGAGGGATAAACCTATTTTATTTCAGAAATATCTATCCTGTCCGCGCCCTTGGGCTTTGGTCGAGTTTCAGCCTACCTGCAAGCCATGGCGGACTCTCGGTACCTTCCTTCATGCAACTAGTCTACGCAGATGACATTACCCAACTTCACCATGCAAACGGCCCTTCGGCTATCATCTCGAGAGCGAGGATCTTTCTTCTAACCTTCTCTTCGTCATCGTACGATTTTCAAAAAAGTTACATCTTCCTGTTACGGCATATCAATGCAAACAAAGATGCAAACATGAGCCAGAGACTCTTGCATTTTTTTAACCGAGAGCAGATGCATACACAAGTAGAAGGCAACGAAGAGTAGACGAGATAGTATGATTCGATGTTTTTTTAAAATTTTGATTTAATGGTACAATTGTTGAGAAGATGAGTGCAGCGAGCGAGCTCTATGGAAATAGGTATAATGTACAGCCTTCTGTTCGGTGGGATGTAAAGGCAACTTAAGCCTCGGACTCCTCGACATTCTTCATGCCGCGCTGCTCGATTTCCTCCAGCGACATGCCCTTGGTCTCAGGGATGAGGAACGTGCAGATGAAGCCGAGACCCATAACACCGGCAAAGATTCCAAGAGTCTGGGGCAAGAAAGCGTGCTTGCCAGCCGGGCCACCGATCTCAACAAGCTTGTTGAATCCAAACGTGGCAATGATGGCACCAAGCTTTCCAGAGGCAGCCGAGATACCGTGGGCAGTAGCGCGGACGCGAGTGGGGAAGACCTCACCGGGGACAACGAAAGTGGTGGTGTTGGGTCCAAAGTTGAAGAAGAACTGGGCCAAGGTAAAGATGGCGACAAAGAGAGGGACGATCTTCTTGAGAGGCTCGAAGGCAGCGGCCAAGATAGTGAAGAGGATGGTCAACATGCCGAAACCCATGAACTGGATGCGCTTGCGACCCATCTTCTCGATCAGGAAGACCGTGAACCAGTAACCGGGGACGAAACCGAGGCAAGAGACAGTCAAGTTACCAAGGGTAGTTCTCCAGAGGTTGTCAAAGACAGTGCCATCACCGACGAAGCCCATGGCGTTGAGGACATAGGACTGGTTGAGCGAGATACCGTAGAAGGCAATATCGAGCAAGAACCAAGTAACGGAGGTACCGATCAAGATCTTGAGGTTCTCCCAGCGGGAGAAGTAATCGATAAAGGTGCGGTTATGGTTACGCTTAGCCTTGGCCTCAGCAACGGCGGTCTGGTTGGCAACGATGTCGGCAGCGGAGGTGGTGTTTCCGACATTAGTGGCGGTAGCACGGGCAACGGCAAGGTTGGCCTTCTCAACATCGTTCTCAACATCCATGGCGTAACGGGGCGACTCGGGCATGGTCAAGCGGAGGTAGATGGTTGAGACGGCGGGGATGCATCCAACGCCGATACAGATACGCCAAACGATGTCGAGGTTGTCAACGTCGCTGATGATGGCATCCTTGAAGATGGCGAGGACAATGAGAGTGACGACGGAGGCCATCAAATTACCGATACCCTGCATGGAGAAGATGATCGACATGAGCTGACCGCGGCGACCAGCTGACGCCCACTCAGAGGTGACAGTGGCGGACATGGGGTAATCACCTCCGATTCCGACACCGAGGATAAAGCGCCAGAAGGTGAGGTATTGGATGACAGACGAACCCTTGGCATTGGATCCAGCCATGGCGCAGCACAATGTTCCGAGAATAATGATCATCAGCTCGAGACCGTAGATCTTCTGACGACCGTAGGCATCACCGAGGTAACCAAAGACAAGCTGACCGACGAGAGTTCCGAAAGAGGCCATGCCCTTAAGGGCACCCTCAGTGCCGGCGGGGATTTGGCCACCCTCGGCCTTGAAGTAGACGTAACCGAGCATAGGGACGACCAGGTTAATGATGAAGACATCGTAGGCATCAGTGAAGAAACCGGTTCCCGAGGTAATGAGAGTGCGGATCGTGAACCAGTTCCAGGAATGCTGATCCTCCAAGTTGGCAAGGCCGACCTTGGGCTGGGCACTCATTTGCTCTTCGGAGAATTCGAGACCAACGGTCTTTTCTTCGACAGTGGATCCAGACATTGCTGTAGCGATGTGTGGATTTAGGGAGGGGGGGGTGTGAGGAGAAAGGAGAGAGAGAGAGAGAAGAGCGCGAGGGAAGGAGAAGATTACTGAGAAGAGTACTGGACAAGACAAAAATTGTGTGGATTGGGCAAGGTATTTATAAGGATGATCTTCGTTTGAGATCAGAGAAGCATTCTACCCTGGAGAGTTGCGGTTGTGAGGTCGCGTGCAAGTGGTACAAACGGAGAACAGAATAAGGGTTGAGGATCAGTGAGCGAATCAGAGGCGAGAGACACGCGACCCTCCTAACCAATGGACAGCCGCACGTGTAGGCCCGAGCAGCCAATAAGCATGCATACCCTCACACCGTGCAGCGGTGCTTGGATAAGACCCTTCTACTTTCCACGATCACATCTGGCTTTAATTTTGAGCACGCCCGTTAGTTCCACCCTTCCATGCACACTTTGCGGGATGCCAATGACTGTTCGTTGCTCCTTTTGATCAATCCCGTCCATCTTTGGTCGATTTATTGTGCAGTTATTGTGCAGCTCCCGGGGACCAACTCGGACCAGAAAAACTGACTACATGTACATGTACTCCGGTTCCACTCACTCGCTCACTCGCTCACTCGCTCACACCATACATTTTGGTGCTTACGTCTACTCATACAGGTCTCACCCTTACTACCCTACCTAGCAGATTTTTTTCAACGTCCTCTCCGCCCTAGCACGTCCTTTGCCGCATGCATTATGCGGCCTTCCTTTGCCGATATGCCTCAAGTAGACGATCTTGCCATCTGTATATCTTTTGCGTTGCATTTGTCAATACATTATGTATCTTTTATCGCATCACACGAGCTCCACACGAGCCATCTTCTCTTGAACCTCCTTTTCCCCTATTTGCTCCCCTGAGAGTCCAAAAGCGAATGATTGATTGTCATAAACAGCTCTTAGCACAGGCAAAGTACACTGTACATACGCAATAATACATTATGATGCAAAAAGATTGTTGCTCATGTATGCATAGTCGTTTGTCTAGCGGCGGTTGTAATTTTCTCAGTTATACTTTGATCCAACAGATGTGTGGTCTGCCCCACACGTGTAGCAGCGAGACGCATATGTTTGTCGCGGAGACAGCCAATCACAAGCGGAATAGCGTCACCCACAGGTCCGAACAACCAACAGCGATGGACCTGTATTTTCTACCGAGGCACCGATTCGGGAAACCAACCTGCGGCTACCTCAGCCTATATCCATTTTTTGAGATGGAACGCCCAGGTTTCGCCTTCCCTGCGTCTGATTCCTCAGTGGTACAAATTGTTTCTCTTTCCAGAGGAGACAAGAAGCTGACTTTGTCAGAAACGAGTTGCTAGACGCGTATCCTATGTCTTTTAAAGATGAGTGGACTTTCAACATCATGGCAATAACTGGAGGAACTGCAAGAAGCTGAAATTTAACGAACCTCTCAGCACAACCAAGCCCCATGATGGCACATAGTGTCATGGAGACGAGAGTGCAAGAGAAAGAGAAAGTACGAGGCGCTGATTGGTTACCGAGGATGAAATACAAAATGGAACAAAGGTGCTGGCAAAGCATTCCTCTGAAGGCAAAGGGGTTGCATGGCTTATTCCAGGGACAAATACGCATTTTCTCAGCGCCATGCCCCCGTCTATTCATTGCCTCTGTCTTTGCAGTCAGCACATTCGAAAACTACGCAAGGTGTGTGTGTGTGTGGTGGGGGAAGGGTGATCGCGATGATTGGCGCTGATGCCTCGCATTGAGTTGCCTGCAAAGTGTCTTATCAAATCAAGGAGGAGGACGATTCTTTGCTGAGGGTGTGGAAGCTGTCCTAGAAGGGGCGAGATGAAGCGCAGAGGGGAAACAAGGACAAGTGTGCAGAGCTCGCTAAAGGAATGCTTATTAGAGTCAGAAACCAATGGCGTCCTTGATCCACAATTGTAGTGTAATAGAGACTGCAGCAGTTATTTATTGCTAAGGCACATCCTAGACTATGTGCCTGTCAATGCATGATACCCATGCTTATAGAGCCTTCCAGTAGAGCACCTTTCCGCTCTCACCACCAACGACCCTGTCGCCTCCCTGAAATCCATTTTTGAGTAAGAATTGAACCATTCCTGGGAATGCTAATGGGATGGTATGGGCAGTCAAGACTCCTGAACCTTGTCCAGATGCCTTCCATTCCAAGACGTCTTTCTCGAGTTGGTCCAAGCACCGCGACATCAAATGATGGCGTCTTTGCTCCGGGTCTGAACCGCAGAGCCAGATATGGGTTACTCCTGATGTCGACGCCAATGCTTGTACCTCTGGCGATGGCCCAGCAGAGATTTCTGAGGTGGGCTGGACTGTCTTGGGGAGAGCAGGCTTGTGGTGAGCAAAGAGAAAAGAAGAAAACGCTTCCTTGCTGCCAGCCTGCGACTCGTCCTTATGAGTAGTGGCATAAATAAGTCCTGCGTGCGATGTTGGCTTAGGTGCCAAGGTCATGATGTCGATATATTCCTCCTCCTGGCTCTCAGTGAGCGGCTGGGACCCGGTTCCAGCATAGATACGACGATGCCACTCAGACATATTGCAAGTCTTTGAGACGTCGATGGAGTCGCCCATGCCCATCTTGTGAAATTCAGTCATAAAAAGGATCGTCGAGAACATTGTCAGGTTGGCAATGTTGACTTCTGCAGGGACGGCGGCGTCGGCGCTGCCGGCATTGTCATCCTGGACCAGCTCGGCCGCCCTGTGGGTGAATCTGTACATGCGAGTCATTGTCGGAACGGTCTGATCAGTGCGATGGAGGTGCAAGCCTGTCTCAGCGCGTGCGAGCCTAGGTTACTGTCTGTGCACAGCACAAGCGCTTGAATGTGAAGGAAGTCACGGCGCATTTAAATCTCACTGGGCGATCTGCGCGTGTGAGATCTGCACTTTTCTCTCCAACAACGCTCCTCCACTCCACCCAAGGAACAACGTGTCCCGTCGAACATCCAGCAACCGCTTTTACTGTAGTCCTCTGCCCAAACCCTCCTCCGTCCGGTTTAGAGCAGAAATCCTACTTATTGCACTTATCTTTGCGGTACGTTGCCACGCCTAACTTCTCTCTTTTCGAACACTATGACTTCGCCCAGCGAAGGCCCGTCAGCTCTGTCTCCGGCCTCTTTCCTTCTCCTCCTTCGCTTCTTCTCCTTCTCCTCCTCCCATAACCCTTACACCGAAACAACCACTGATCTTCGCTTTCTTCCCCTCGCCGCTTCTTGTTGCATACTGCTCGGTACTTGCTACGTTGCTCTCGCTTGCAGATTTGTGATCAGTCTTAGAGCACACCTTTCTAGCACGCTTCCTTCCAGCTCCTTAGTGTTTTCCAACCTTACCAAGCACCTCATCCTACCGAAGGACCTCAAGTCTTTCTCTATTCAAACATGCCCAAAATCTCAAAACCAACTGGACCTCGGTCTACCCTCTCAACTCTCCGCAAACCTATCCTTGGTGACGACAAGGAAAACGCCGCGGTGCGCAGAAATGAGCACAACGTCAAGGTAACAAAAAACCTTGACTTTTGAAAAAATGCAGTTCATTTTTTTTTTCTTTTTTTTTTTTACGTTGGTGCAACTTGCTTGAAACTGACCTTGCCATCCTACGCTCTTCTCCTCTCGTCGAACGCGCACAGAATGTCGCTGTGGCGGCTACAGGACTTCATGACCGCGAACCCCTTAGGTCGTTGCAAAAGGGAAAACAAAGCCTCCTCGAAGCATCCACCAAGACTACGCAGAATATACATGTGCCTGGCATCGAGAACCGAGGCAGCGCAACTACCAGCAGCAATAACGGTAGAAGTGAACACGACCCAGAAGGTGTTAGCCTGGCTAGGGTCCAGACAGCTGCTACGGCTATAACGAAGACCGCTATTGCAACCAACAGCGATGGCCAAGCCCGCGCCCAACCTCAGGCTCGAGCTCAGACTCAGTCCCGCATACCGTTTCGATCGCGTTTGGCAGACTTGCCACTCAAAATGCAAGCACCTGGTACGGAGAAGATCCAAGTTTACCAACAACAACCGTCGACGTCATCATCGTCGCCAGGCCATATCACGCAATGCGAGACTGAGAAGCGCGCGTTACTAAGGACAGCCGCTACTTCCAAGAGGACTACCACTGGTACCGCGATCACAACCTCCAGGGTCGACTCTACTACCAGTGCCTCTCTTCAGACAGTCAATAGTACCATTAACCGACCCGCGTCTCACCGGGGTCGTGAGGCTGTCGAGAAGCTTGCCCGGAGAACTGTGACCTTCCACAACGTCAATAACACGAGAAGCTCGGCTGCGGCTACAGAGCAACCTGCAGCCTCAGTTAATCAAGCACCATGCAAACGCAATGCTCGTGAAAACCAACCTCCAATTCCCCATCCCTCCCGTCCAGAGGCACTGGGAGTCATAGAAAACAAGAAACCCCGGACGACAGCAAAGACTACTGCTTTGAATAAGGCTGTATCGGTGGCCACGAAACCAGCAGATGGGGCAACCGTGCCAAAAGAGTTAGATGTGCGTCTGCTTGCATCTCTTTTTGCTATACCTTTCGAGATAGACGATCGTGCAGCCAGGACCTGTGAGTGTCTGTGGCGGCGCCGAGAACAGTTCGAAGCCGTAATCGAGGGCAAGAACGAAGAGAAGGTTGGTGTCGCCAAAGCTTCATCTTTGGCAGCCCCGGGCCAGAAACAGCAACATCTTTACATAACGCAGGAGGTACAACGCCCAGCAGTTCAAGACTCGTATAACAGAACTGAAGAAGGCGATGACGACGATGGAAACATTGAATGGGTACCCGTCGTAGTTCCAGTTCAGGAAGGTCGTGAGGTGGCGGAAGAATATGAGATTGTCGAGAACTCCCTCCCTGCTCAGGAAGGGGAGCGCCACCTGGAGAAGCGGCGGAAGATCGACATGGCGGAAGTTGAGCAAATGCGGCAAGACTTTTACGATTACAGCCCACAGCTCGTGCGAGAATACGCAGAGGAAGCTTTTTCCTACAAGCGCACGATGGAGGTAAACCATCAGACCTGTAATTGGATTATGAACATGTGCTCCTTTGACGTCTGCTTTCTCGTTCACTCACGCACCCACGCACTCACTTACACACGCAAACGTGATGTAGCTCCTTCTCGCGCCGGACTTGAAGGTTGTCGATAATCTGTCGAATGACGCTTTGAACACACGAATAGATCTCATTCAGTTGATCATCGAGCTTTGTGTCTGTATGTCCTCCCCTGGCGAGACCTTGTTCTTGGCTGTTCACATATTGGATCGGGTCATCACCAGACGCATGCACTATCCCGAACGTTCGAACCGTCTCCATCGCGACCATCGAGTCATAGGCCTGGTCTGTTTGATGATTGCAGGCAAATATGAAGAGATGACCAACCACAATTATCGACTTCTCATGTTTCTTCACATTGCCAAGGGGCTTAAGCTGCAGGGCGAGATCGATGTGGGGATCTTACAAAGGAACGAACGGGATGTGCTGAAGATCCTGGACTACAGGTTGGGCTGGCCAGGCCCATTGTCGTTCCTGAGAAGATGTTCTCGCGCGGACGAGGGTGACCAGTTTGCAAGGACTGGAGCCAAGTTTGTCTTGGAGTTGATGATGCTTGACATCAGATTCTTGCACTATATGCCGTCTTTGCAGGCTGCAGCTGCGATTTTTGTCGCTCGGTTTGCTCTAGGTCGCACGGCCTGGGTATGCACGCATGCAAAACAAGAACTAAAAGGGAATTCAGGCAATTTGTTTGATTCATAACTTTCCCTTTTTTCACCTTTGGTATTAGAACTCGTCCATGGCCCAGTACTCTGGCTACGAGGCAAAAGATATCGACCCAGTTGTGCATGACATTGTGATGCTGCTGAGGGAAGAGGAAGCTTCTGATACTTTCCCGTACTACAAGTACTGCACGAGGGTCAATTATCGCATCTCGAAATTCATGCTGAATTGGGCGCAGCGACTCAAGAACCTCGATTTACTCCAACAACTCTATCGGGAGGAGACGAAGCACCAAGAGGAAGAGGACCATGAAGAGTACTATGAATGTGAGGAATACGACGAGTGGATGGAGCAAGAGTAGCGGATTCAACAAACACCAACGCACCTCAAAACACATAGAGCAGCGAAACTACTTCCCGCCACTTTTAACATGGAACAACGTACAGCATCATCGGCTGCGACTGGATCTCTTACATGTATGAATTGTCAATAAAGTGTTATTTGTACTTGCGATTGAGCCTTGCGATCCACTGGATATGCGGAAATCTATTTATCCTCCAAACCTCTCCACCACGTTCAGTTGCAAAGCAACAGCGATGGAAACAACGCTGGAAGTGTGAGGATTAACAAACGTGAACGAAAGAGAGCTCCAAATCGAAAACCCTCATACAAGGATTTAAGGACGGCGCTAAATGGTAATGGCCTCAAGTCCAGGAACGATATCACTGGGCACCGAAGAGGGCAACGCAAATGAAAAGAGGTACTTTTTTTGACTAACAAGGCAGGGTTTAGCTATGGTCTATGAACAAAATGCTCCAGATATTACAGCAAAGCTGCACTGGCGACCGGGGCCACTGTGTCCTTGTTTTCATAAACCCTGACCGCATTGAACAGGCACCTGTGGACCTGCTCCCAACGTGGCCTGTTGCGCTCGATTGTCGTCTTTTGGCCGCAGTCCATAGTCATT
>MU616792.1:0-41829 GCA_025201705.1 Dissophora ornata | reverse complement strand
GAGCGGAAGGCAACAAGGTGGTTATCGGTGTGGGTCTTGGAAAGTTTTCAACAAAGACAAGACTGTCTTCCTTGCACGAGTCTTTCCAGTCGTTTCTTGTTCAAAAAGTGCGTAGTTGACCAGTCTACGATTGCTGGTTCACGACCTCTATCGATGGCACGTTGTGCTGAAGGCCGTACTTGTCCAGCTGCAGATTGATGCTTTTGTTGATCTTCATGTTCTTACGCAGCTGGACAGCTACATCATGGGAAGGTGCGGATTCTCTTTTCGCTTCGAAGTTAGCCACTTCTAAACCATCCACTTTTAAAACGCAATCGCATTTTCTTGCGGTTGTCCCAGTGTTAAAAATTGACGATAGAGTTGACTTGAATAGAGATGTTGCTGAGCAACCTTGTTCTCCTCTGTAGTAATTGAAAGTCATGTTAATACATTTCGCTTAAAAAATCAAATTATCGAGTTAATGAATGAACTTACAGGTGCAGAGTCAAGAACGTATCCAGAGGTAGTCTATGAGTGAAAATCATTCCCCATACTAGCAATGCATCCGCCTCTGATGGTGCAGCCGATCCACTCAATGGGCGTATAATATTCATAATTCTATCACCACATTTATATAATGTAGTTAGTTTACGTGGCCAAGTTTTCTCGATTTTGTAGTAATTCCTCACGCTTTCCTATGACTTACATCACTTGTATGACGTTTAGGGCCCGGCGATAGCTAGGATGTTCAGTCTGAAGCAGGTACGTCTTTATTCTACATATTCTACACGCGAAAACTGGAGCAAAAAATAAAAAAAGACAAATGCGTTTCTAGAATTGACGAGCAACGAGTTTCTGCGAGATCCCCTGAGTCTGCCCTATCTTCGTGTACAGACAGTACTTAAAATTTCAATCCGATTGAATCCAAACGACCTACAGTCAACCCCCGCTACAATGACATGTTTGGTACAGAGATTTGGAGGTGTCATTATAGGCGATTGTATGGGAATGTCGTTACAACGAGAAGAAATGCATTGTAAAAAAATATAAAGCGGGTGGGAATTGACTGTATCTATTTTACTGTAGCAGAAACAAGGCTCATAAAAAAAACAAAGAGTTAAAGCAATGATAAATAAAGCACACATGCGATAGAAAAATAAGAAAATAAAAGAAATGATATGGGGTATGTGAATACAAGGTGGTGGAACCCAAACTACCAGGGGATTTGACTCAACCGTCGTTGAGCGCTTGGGGCGTCAAAGCAGCCTCTCCACATATGTCTCAAGCTTAGCATTGCTCACTGAGAGGAGGCCTAACAGCAACAGCGCGACGACTCAACGCAAACCAGGGGATGGCGAGGTCAATACCCTACGCCCATGGAGAATAGACATATGACGCTACCCATCACAATGTACGAATTATGATGAGCGGACAACGGCCTTTTTCGTCTGCTATACTCTTGTCATATAGCAGTTGCTCTCACTGTCTGAAGAAACACGCCGAATTACCGCTGACATACCTTGCCTTGATGGTTGAACACTGGAAAGGAATGATTTTGTTGCGTAAAATCTGGTCCTAATGACTATTTTCAAGCAAGCCACAATCAGCACGAAAAGTGACACTTGTCAAACAAGCTCTCGCCCACTGGCAGCACACTCTTGGCTCGACGCGGATGGTCAGCTATTGGTGCCTACACCGCCACTCGTCCTCTCTGACATCCAAGGGCAAGAGCCATCCTTGCCCACGGGCTGCAAATAGAGGGGCCGTTGTTGATTGATCAAGTGGTCTCGAAGCAAGTTGGCAATACTGTGTCCTGTTATCACAATGTGGGTAGTACAGGCGCTGGATTTCCACTTGAGCCACAAACTTCTCACACACAGGCTTTTTGGAGGTGTAGTATTCATTCGCACCAACCACGATGTAGCCCAGGGACTGCACCTAGCCAAAAGTGATACCGGATCACGCTGTGTCAAACATATTATATGTCTTAAGTCAAACAGAGGGCGGCTACACATGATTGACAAAAGATACTCACCTTCTGCCATAAAAACCTTATGCAGCGAGGAAAGTTTTGAGCTGCTTGAGAACTGGCCAAGACCAACGGCCATAACCACCTTCTGCCCCTCCTTCCTGCGACAGTCCTACCAACTTCAGGACCTTATTCGTGATAGCAATGAACCCTCTGTTCCTGACTCTTTGCGCGTCTCACTTGTGCTTCTTGAACCGGTTGTTGTTGCTATTGTAGAATGTTTCGAGTTGCTTTGCATTGTTTTTAGTTCCTGATGATATCTTAACAAGCTGGCACTTTCGCCACGGAGCGGTGGCATACTGCTCTCAATGTCGGCTATCGATCTTGTGGCATCCATGGCAACAAGTGCCTTTTACTCCTCCATCCAACGGCGATGCTTGAAGGTTGAGCAAGGGGCATAAGCCCAGGATGCCCATGGCGGAGCAATAGTGGAGTAGTTGCTCCGGGAAATAACTATGTGAGTGAGCACTGAAGATGTGAGGAAAACGTATTTAAACTTTAAGGCCCGTGCTACCACCACAATTCCTTTTCGCGACAAAGTCTTGTGGCAACAGAGGGACAGCATTTGACGCCTTATTATGGATACACTGCGCGAGTGCACCATGCTTGAAAGAGGCGGTGTCTCCCCAAAAGAGTAGCTGCTTTATTTTGCATAAGACACCGACAAAGTCAATGCATGTGGCCCATTGTCGCAGGAACTATCAATTTCTGCGGAGATGCACTTGGTTTTAATACCGGACGTAATCTAAGCGAGGGGAAAGCAGCGTAAAACTGGCCCTATTCCCC
This sequence comes from Dissophora ornata, assembly GCA_025201705.1. Taxonomy (NCBI): domain Eukaryota; kingdom Fungi; phylum Mortierellomycota; class Mortierellomycetes; order Mortierellales; family Mortierellaceae; genus Dissophora; species Dissophora ornata. Next base: position 39,035 of record MU616792.1, on the reverse strand, counting down.
TATTTGGTAGTGATCATTTTACTTGGAAATAGAGATTCTACTTCTCTCAATAATCATTGACAGCGACGCCCAGCACCAATCTCATTCGCTCCCTTCAGGTCGCGGCACGCATTCTCAACAGCTGCCACCGTTGCCCGCATATAATCCAAGGTGCATTTCCTACTCCCTTCTTTGAGGATATAATTACGCGTGTGGGGGATTTCAGTTCATGTTTATTGGAGACTTTTGAAAGCTGTTGTTGGGCTTTCCATTTGGTGCTGCAGATTGGTTTGTGATCAGTGGACTATCATTTCCTGCAGCAGAGTTGAACGTAGCGATTGAGTTTGGTTGAGCGGCAGTTGAGCCTACTGCCGAACCGAGGCCATAGAGGTATCCACTATGGAAAAGCACCACAAACGAAGAGCAATCGTTAGTCATGATTTATGATGAAAGTTCAGTGGACACGCGTTGAAAGAGGTTGGAATTTACGGAACATACAGATATTTGGCATCGTCAATCTTGTCCTCGAAGAATATCTGGCGCATCCTGAAAAAGGTCGAGCACGTCAACAGGCTATCGCTACCTGCCTGGTGCTGTGCTCCGATTCTGGCAACCTGCAAGTCATTCGCCAACTCCTGGAGACCGCCCTTCAGGTTTTTACAGCTCTTCATCAAGTACTTGATATCGTATATGCAAGGGAAGTAAGTCCTCAGCAAATCAAAGAAATCCCCCTCTTCTGCTGGCAGAGGGCTACATGTCAAAATCTTGAGCAAGTATCCAAAGTCATAGCCACTGGATTTGAATGAAAAATATCATCATTAGTTGCAGCACTTCTTCTTAGAGCCGATCATATCCTTTAGTTAAGTACCTGTGAAAAGAAATCCACTTGACTTCGTCCAGTAGCACAAAACCAGAGCTGATCAAGAGCTCACCAAAGTGATGAACGTCAATTCCATAGTCCTCGTGCTTCTGAAAGTTGATACCAGACTTTGTCAAGAGGTCGATCGAGTCCTGCGCATACATGTCCTCGCTAAAGCACGATGCAGAAATAGGATAGAAATGAACATCTTATCCCTTTCCTGTTCTTAATGCCACTTGTTCAGAGTGCAACATATCTCGTCGTTATAATCCAGAGAGCACTCACGCCAAGCTGAACTTGAAGTTGAACTGCCAAGTGCAGGCGTCCTTGGGCACGTTTCCATTCTCGTCCGCAAAGGTGACACCCAGTTGAATCATCTTGAGCAGATCTACATTGCACCGCAGGGTCTGATAATGATAGTCGGCTGAGGTGCGGAAATTGCCTAATAGAAATGAAAGGTCAGTCTCATTATGTCATCGTTCGTGTTTGCAGTCGCTCAGTCCCATGTATGCTTCAGATAACGAGAGAGGTTATTCATGAACGGCATACCGATGGGTCGAGCAACAACACCGGGGAACTCCGTGTCCTGAGATTGCAAAGAGATCAGATGCACTCTTTGTCAGCGATGCAGTCAATCATCATAACGAAGAGCATATTCCAATGAAAGAACAGCCCTTTGGTTTAAGCATCAACGTACCATTGCGAGATACGGGTACTGGTCTACGAGATCTCGCAAGAGAGCCATCTCTTGCTCCAAGTTCTCGGCCCAGACTTCTCTGATGATCACTCTCTCGTTGGGACTCGGCATTGCACGTGTTGGTCTGGCTGAGGTGATTGCAATGAGCTGCCTGAGAAGCTTTTCGTAGCCGATGGAGAGTTAAAGTGTTGATGCTGGGAAGTGCCGCCGTGAAGTCAATGGAGAATAGAATAAAAGTTCTTATGGTTATGAGTGCGCCTGCGACGGAAGACAACCGAAGTAACTCAACTGCCACAGCTTTTCTGCGATCGCGAGGATGCGAACACAGCTGTGTGAGGATTGAAGCGAATGGAGCGTCGGCTGTTACCTGTGCGGGGACGTTGAAATGTGATGGAATCAAAATGCCCTTTGAGTTTTACAATATTTCCCTCGCTAATGGTTCAGCACAGCGATGACAAGGAGACGTGGTTATGATTTGATGAAAGAATGGGATTTGGGACAAAAGGATGGCATCAACTGTAGTCGTCCCCCTCCTTCGCTCAGAGCCACATCACGTGCTGCAACTCCCTCCTTCCCTGTAAATAAAAAACTTGAAGCCAGAATCAGCTCTTTTCCTACCTCGCTTCTCCATCAACGACAGGGCTAGAACCAGGACCAGGATCAGGAAAGAGAAAACCACCATGAGCAAGAACAATGAACTCGTTGACGACCTCGTCGCAAAGCTCAAGAGGCGTCAGCTCGTGGGATCGTCCACTGTGTCCCAAGCGACACTCAAGTTGCTGATTGTGGTCATCTCTAAGAACAACTGGACCACCTGTAACCAACTCGTTACGCTCGTCAAGTCTGTCGGCCAGAGGCTAGTCCAAGCAAATCCCACAGAGCTTGCTGTAGGAAACATCATCCGTCGCGTGCTGCATGTCATCAGAGAAGAGTTTCGCGAGGCAGAGTCAACGGCGTCGAACCAGAACCAGTCCGAATTTCACCCAGCACCCCTCACGACCTCGTCCTCAATGTACAACCTGCTTGGAGAGATAGGATCCACCCCAGATGACAATGTGCAATACTCAAGCAGCTTGAGGAGCAATATCATCCAAGAGATTCGCGAGATCAAGGACGAACTCGAGAACATTTATGATAACATTAAGAACCAAGCCTCCTTGCAGATCCATTCAAAGTGAGTCATCGCGCACGCCTTGAGCCATCACCGCTCGTGTCATTAGTCCTGCGATTTCTATTTTTTCATGAAGTAGAGGTGCTGTATAGCGTATGTGCAATCAACTCACGAGTTGCGGATCGCCTACTTCTATAACACAATAGCGAGATCATCATGACAATCGGTCGTTCCAAGACCGTGGAGGAGTTCTTGAAGATGGCAGCGGTCAAGAGAAAGTTCCAGGTGTTGGTGGCAGAGAGTGCACCGTCGTAAGTGATCTTGCAGGACATAAATTACTTAAACAAACCAGGCTGAGGAATAACCATCAATGTCTCTCTCCTTTCTATCCCCTCTCGTCGACATAGATACTCTGGACAGGAGATGGCTGTCGAACTTTCAAAAGCAGGCATTGAGACGACAGTAATTCCAGACTCGGCTGTCTTTGCTGTCATGTCGCGCGTCAACAAGGTCATTCTGGGCACACATGCCGGTAAGCAGATTGGATCCGATCTGAGACAGTGAAGCGCATGGTATGGCATCAATGTTGCTGATCCGAATTACAATGTCCTTGTTTGTATGTAGTTCTTGCCAATGGAGGACTGGTTGCTATCTCAGGGACACATATGATGGCGGCAGCGGCGAAACACCACTCGATCCCAGTGGTTGTGTGCACAGGATTGTATAAGCTCTCGCCTTTATACCCATATGACGAGGATACGTTCAATGTGCTGTTCAACCCAGACTCGGTGCTTGGATTTGAAGAAGGTGATCTCATTGACAAAGTGACTGTGACGAATCCCTACTACGACTATGTCTCGCCCGACTTTGTGAACTTGTTTATCACTAATCAGGGAGGGCATCCACCATCGTACCTTTACCGTCTTATGTAAGTCTCGAAGAATGTGTGCTTCCTCTCCTGGGTTTAACAAATACTATGACAAAAAGCACTGACAATGATTTGCGGCACCATGGTCGACATCAACGGCTTGAACACTAACTGGTACCTGGTTCCATCTTTCCCGTTATTTTGCTGTATTGAACGAATAGCGTTGAGAACTACGATCCCAACGACCATACGTTCGATCTTTAGTCAACAGGTCCCCCCCTTCCTTTTTTTTCTCATGTATAATAACATGGCACACTCATTATTAAAGCAAATAAAACAAGGACAAAAGAAACGGCTTTTTTATTGAGCGCAGTAAGAAGGGGGAACAGGAACATGAAACTGTGTGGATTTCTGCTTAGAGCCATTTGCTATTCCGCTGTTGTTGTTTTTCCTGGCAACGCCCCTGTTTGGAGCTAACTGGTTGCCAGCAGAGTCCGAAGAAGGCTTCCAATGCAATCAAAACATAACCCGAATAGCGTTTCAAGAGGTAAACCATGCCCCGATAATGAGCAGATAGATAGCAACAGTTGAGTTATGGTCGCCAGACTATTTCGTCTCAGTGTGGATTTTGGTTTCATTTTTACTACCCCGAGCAGCAAAAGCAGACGTTCATGATGTGTACATGCACAGCAGTGCCGTTTTTCTTGAATGAAATCTATGCCGCATATCGAATGGCAGAAAGTACCGTTGGCATCAATAATTGGAGCAAGTTGTGCAATCGGCAATTGACGCTCTTGTGTTTGTGTTTTTGCGATTTGTGTTTTGCGATATGTGCTTTGTGTTTTTGATCTGATAATTTCAGGCACGCGTTTGCAGATCTGTTTTCTGGTCGAGGTAACTATTGAAGATGAAAGCGAAATAAGCTGGAGATGGAGCCTGGATGGAACGTGCTCTTGTTTAGAGGCGACAGATACAATTGACGGGATTTGAAGAGCTGCTGCCCTTTTCCATTTGTGCACCCATGTCCATCGTCGAATGCATACCAATCTCATCCACTTCTTATCCTTATTTTTTTTTAATTCCTTCCTTGATTCCTTGCATTCATTGGACGCTCTTTCTTCCGTCTTTTACTCTCCTCCCTCGCAGACATCCTTCTCTTGCACACCCTCACCTTCCGACCGACCACTCATTCGCTCATTCACAACCTTTCTGCTACCGCGAGCATGGCTAATGCTCACTTACATTCCTCGTCGGCGATGGGGCACCACTGCGCCAGGTGCCCTCGCTGCGGCTCTCACTCGCGAGGACCACGCCGTTCTGGTTCACCCTCAACCATACCCCTCACCCCCCTCACTATTACCAGCATCCCGCGCAATTGTCGTTGCGCACCACCTTCCTATCCACACTATTCACATTCGTATCCGCTAAGCCATCGGCACCTGCATGTGTCTTCACCAGCACGTTCATATTCCTCCTCAGCTGTAGTCTTGGGTGCCAGTGCACAAGCATCACAAGCTTCGTTCAAAGCAACACCAGACACTCAACAACTTGACCCTTGCTCACCAGAATCAGGGCGGCTCTTACAACCAGACGAGTCTGGCAACAGCATCAACTGTCGTACATCCAGGAGGCCAAAGAGGAGGCGGAGATGGAGAGGGTCATCCATGGCAGCCGCAATAGCAACAACAGTAATAACAAACGTAACAAAGAATATGACAATTGTATGCGCATCAAAACCAATAATAAGAGCGAATACCACTGTAACAATAACGACAACACCATCAAGGTCGACAACGACAAAGACTACTACACCGACAACTCTTGCTCTCTACTCCGTCTTCCTCCTCCTGACCATGGGTACTCCTTCGCTCATGGTCGCAGGGGCGACTGTTTCACCGGCCTGGCGCGCCTTTCATGGAGCCGCGATCGTAGACACGTCCATGATTATTTTTGGCGGAGTTACAGACCCAAGTCAGAACCCCTATGGCGCCACTGTTCTCGGTTCAAATGACCTCTGGGTGTGGAGTACGACCTTGCGCCAATGGTCCCAACCTACGATCCAGTCAGGATCAAGCAGCTCTTCACCTGCGCCGCAAAAGTTTCTTAGTTCGATCCCGCTGCAGTCCCAAGGAAAAATGATGTCGTTGGTCGGCAATGCATCTTCTGCAGCCAATGAACTATTGATGTTGGACTCTTACTTTTGGGTGTGGTCCATTCCCAACTCACGTAATCACGATAAAGCCTTTTGGAGGCCCACTTCTTTTTCTGCAACTTTGATTCTGGTAGTCGTTGGTGTTCTTTCCTCAAAAAAGCGTCAAATTTGCCAAATACTTAGCGAACCCTGCCGTCTCTCCCCCTCTTCGACTCGGGGCCGCTGTCGGTGTGTCGGACTCGCTTGTGTTTATACACGGAGGAGCGGCTGTCGGCACGAATGGATATGCTACTACGGGCGTCCTCAATGATCTCACGAAGCTGGTAAGCCTGTCGATCCTCAAGGCATATCCTGATCCGTATAGGATATATTTTACTTCATGCTGTCATATTTTACATCCCAGAATTCTCAACGTTGATCAGCGTCGATTCCCATATGATACGATGCTGATGAGTCTCTGAAGGGTCGATTTTTAGTGTCTAAATTTACACTGTGTCCATGGGTTTCTGTCTATTTGCAGCATTGACTATTCTTCTGACTTTGCTTGTGTTCAGACCACGCCCAACTCAGTTCTATTTTTACTATGACGCCGACAGACATACGGGGGGGGAGGGGGATTTGGAAGAAACCTCATGAGAGTGAAGTTGAGCGGAGGGCGGCGGGGAGTGGGGTTGTGCGTACGAGTGCATACATCTGCGTGTGTGTGTGTGTGTGTGTGTGTGTGTGTGAATAGAAGCACTAACTACGGTTAACCCGTGTAGGATGAAAGCACCTTCCAGTGGACATCCATCGCCAACGGACCATCCTTGATGTATCACACTATGTGCCGACTCACGGGACTCAACATGATGGCAATCTTTGGCGGTAGCGACCAAGCAAGTTCTGCCTACAACAATGTCCACACGTTCGACCTCAATCTCGAGGTGTGGCGCTTGTCAGTGCCTGTCGACCCGGGCGTCGGCGGAACAGTGCCATCGGCCAGGAAGGGCCATTCCGCCGTGTGTCTCAACAACACAATGATTGTCTACGGTAAGGGATAACATTTCCAGCATCATTGTTTGTTTGTTGTCTCGGTATCACAAGCGCACATACTCCGCCAGACATACCCTCTGGCTCAGACAATCTCTCCGCCAGCGCCACCTACTGTACATGTATGCACTCAACCGCTTCAACAAACAACAAACAATGAGCAGAAAACCATCTACCTGCTATGGCTCTTGACGCGTACACGCTCTTAAACTCCTTGCTTTGATAGGCGGAGGACCAAATGGGCCCTTGGACGATGATGTATGGGTCCTGGACGCATCTAACACTCAATGGGTCTGGAACAGAATCACGACCAACAAGCAAATGGGGCCAGGACCAAGGACAGGACACTCAGCTCTTCTTAATGGCACCAACATGCTTGTCTGGGGAGGATATGGCGCGCCCTTACCAAACGACACAAATATTTATATTCTGGATACGGTAGCCTGGCAATGGACCTCCTCGAAGGAGGCGACCTCGAGTGCACCATTACCACAACCACCTGTAGAAGGTGGATCTGGGACCAAGGGTACCAACTTACCCCTCACTCTAGGCGTCGTCTGTGGCAGTCTGGCCTTGATTGCAGCGTTTATCGGATTCCTGCTCTTCAGGCGAAGGTCTGCAAGGAAGAAACAAGATCTCGCTAGAGGGTCTCAGGGCACGGCCAGTTTCTTGATGGATGGTGAGCCAGCACGAGATGTGGTAGCGGAGGACAAGCCGAGTTACCATAGCATTACGGACAGGGAATCGGCATCGTCCCTTGGAAGACGGTCGCAGAATGCTGCCATCCGGAAATCGATACCACCGCAAGGCTATCCCATGCAGTCGATGGTCGCTTTCGCTACGACAGAGCAGGATTCGAACAGAGCAGAGTCCAGTCGATCTTCCGAACAGCATCAACACCCTCGCAGTATATCCCAGAAGGAGAGCGAGCCAACAACAACGACGGGATCCGGGGGTGCCCACGTAAGTTCCATCTCTTCGGATCCATATTATCCAGCTTATTTGGCAGAGGACGATGAAGAGGATGCCGACCGATGGACATTTGCTTCGTCCCTGTCGTTTGATCAGCGGGAAAACAACCGCAGTGTGCCCACGCTGCGATATATACCCACTCGTGTCCATGGCACTTCCGCTACACAGAGATCGCTAGGGCACTCGACTGGAAGTCTTGGAGGTGCCAGTTCGCAAAGGATACCAATGGTGATTCATCCACCGGGAGGATCGCGGACAGGCAGGAAGGATCCTAGTGGAATCTCGGTTCAGACAGAAAATGGATCTTCTATCGGCCCTGGATCAACATCCCTCGCAGCTGCAACATCGACTGAGATACTGAATCGGGAGGGATCGTCCAGCCCGCGGGATACAACGCTGTTCAACTCTGTGAGTCCTCTGGACAGGGTCACGCTGATGTGCTCCGGCCTTGATGTAGGTCGGTCCAGCGAAGATGATACATTGTTGTCGAATTACCGCAACAGCGGTTCAATCCAGCCTCGTAGTCAGAGCGAGCAGGAAAATGAGCCACAGGGTGCCGCTGACGCACTAGAAACCTCAGATCTTCGACGCAAGGACACGACTTCAACTTCAACCACCAAATCCTCAACCACATACACAACTTTGGATAACCCTGCGCTTTTAGCCTTGGTCCAAAACTTGCCTGCGCGTTACAAACTCTCCAAGTCACCAAGTCCGATCCACGGAGAAGCAAATGACATTCTGTTTGCAATTGATTCTGATACTCAACACCCCATTGTGATCAAGTCATTCGCAAGGAAGGAGGCATGGGAGCGAGAATGCCGAATTCTGAGAAGGCTACGTGGTCCCTGTATTGTGGATCTAAAGCATGTTGCGACTCTGGTCTTATCCGAGACTGACGATCCCAACAAGCCAGCAAAGATTCGACTGACAATTCTGGAACGTTTGGATGAGACGCTGGCGCAGATGCTGAAGAACGCGAGGAAAGCCAAAAAGGTGGCGCTACGCGAACAGGCTCAGGAAAACGAGACGTTAGATCTTACGGGCCCGGGGCTGTATCGGTCTGGACCTGCGCTGGATGAGGGGTATATCAAAGATATTATCAAAGGTGTGCTGAGATGTTTGACGTGGTGCCATTCCAAGAGGATTGTGTATTGCGATCTGAAGCCATCGAATGTGATGCACAACCGCGATGATCCTCGACAACAGTGGAAGCTTATTGATATGGAGTCCTCGCGCGTAGCGAGGGAAGAGTGTATCGGGATCGGCACGGTGCGGTACTGTCCACCAGAGGTGGCGAGGGGCACGATGGCTGATAAGCAGGCCTCGTCAGGTGTCACGGCGAACTTTAGCATCGATCTCTGGGCGTTTGGATGCTTGGTTTATGTATGCTTACTCTGATTGTTTGAATGTTTAGTATGTCTATGTGGGATAAGCTCACTGAATTGCACTTTACCGTTTCTTAGGAGCTATTCGCGACACGACCGCTCTTCCCGCTTTCGCTCTCTGACGAGACTGTGCTCCACTTCCTTGCCCATCCTTCACCGGACACGCCTTCACTAGCGAATGGCTTGCGATGGAGTAGCACCCAAGAGCTAGAAATTCCGTTTTTCGAGCAGGCTGTTCCAGACAAGAACGCAAGGGCATTGATCTGCATGCTTTTGCACCCCGATCCTCAACGTCGCGCCACCATAACTCAAGTTCTGGTTAGTTTTTTGCTCTGTATCCGTATTTGGCAAGGTATTGCTTGTCTGACTTGATGAACGTTTCTTTAATATCTTCGTGCTGTCTTCTTCCCACCCTCTGTCGGTAGGCTTCGGAGTACCTGTACAGCAAGATCAAGTCTTAGGGTGTTTGGCTATGATCTAATTGACTGATGGACTATTAAAAAGGGTGGTGGTGTTACTTCGGGTGATCCAGTGTCCGGGCTTCAACCAAGAGAGGAGCCGTGACCACAATGGTGTAACCAATATGACCTTGGCTACGTTACGTCTTCTCGACAACGATGCTTGGCCAGTTGGACTCTAGCGCGGCACGTAAAACCTCTGTGTGGAGCAGAGCACAGTGCCACGAATGTAGTATGTGTGTTGGCATTTGACTCGAGAATCTAGCTCAGGCTTAAAATTCGAGAGGAGCCAATACACACAACAATAAAGACGCGCCGCCCGGTTCATGTCATTTCAACTTCACGCTCGGCGATTTGGCTTAAAGATGTCACCTTTATTTTACAACAAGTCCTTTGTACAAAATGCGAATGCGAAATGTTAACTTCTTCAATAATTCATCCGCAACCTCCGGTTCTCCTCCAGAAGCCTCTCGTTCTCCTCTTTCAGTTCCTTTGTGTCTGTATACTGCTTTAAAAGTCCCTCCATCTCCATCTTTTGGATCTGGAATTGCCGTAATAGCTCTAGATGCATGTTCTGGATATCGTTTCGGATCCCTGCCCGAAATTCCATCAAGCAGCCATCGATTACACCTTCCAGGATCTTTGAAGGAAATGATGAAGTTGAAGATTTTCCGGCCTGAAGAGATTCCGTCGCTGCAGCAGATGACGGTACTGATGTTGGTGTTGAAGTCGACACCGATAACGCCGATTGTGCCAGGATTTTAGACGATGTTTTTAGGGACGACGATGCTGTTGCTAATGAACGGCTAGAACTCCCTGCACCATTGTCTTCTTGTCCGACCTGCAGCCACAAGTTCTTCACTGGCACCTTTGGTTTAGACACTAATCGTGGCTGAGCAGCCGCTACTGTTGATCCTACAACTGGCTTCTGCCATGTGCGAATCTCATCCTGCGTGGCCGCCATCGCGCCGCTCGTCCCTGCTACTGTCACCCCTTCCATCGCTGTCGAATCCGCTGGTTGGTCCAGCAAGACATTTCGCACTCGATCCACGATCTGCCCTCTCAGGACCTCCATCCTCTCCTCCGAGAACATATTATCAGGCGTCCCTGGCATAGAAGCCACCCCGCCCGACGCCAACAACGTCCCGAACGATTTCCGACGCTTCGCTCTCGAGACTCGTGAAGGTGATTTCGACGTCGGATCCGCGGAGGGGGGTTGATAATGATGGTGTCTTAGATGGCTCTGACTGTTCGATAGCGGTTCCATAGATGTTGGTGCAGCACCCGGTGAGCCGGGCGGGGTATTGACAGATGAGGAGGACGTGAAACTCTCATCCGATGGTGAATGAGCTTGCATGACCTGGAACGCAAATGGAGAAACTGTCCTCGAGTTCGGGTAGCTGTTGCTGTTGTTGTCGTTGTTGCCGCTACCCAAGGCATTTGAGCCTTCCCTCGAAGGCGTTGTCGGTGTGGAAGTATGTCCTCCTACTGTTGTTCCATCGGACGTTGGTCCAGCTGTAGATGGTGTCGTAGGCTTCGATGACAACGTTGCTTTCGTGTTCGCGGAGGAACTGCCGGTAGAGCTGGAAGGTCGTCTCGGCTTATATGGCGTCTTTTCTTGGGTTGTCGAAGTGATAGTTACTGTTGCTGGTGAATCTGTGGTCTGCTTCGAAAACAACTCCATGATGCCCTTTCCGCTGTTTGCACCTACAGATTGCACCCGCGTAGGGTATGACGTGCCATTACCAGTGAGCTGATTGAGCGCTGGATAGCTGAGTGTCGCTGTTTTTATAGGCGCTGGTCTGGTAGGTATTGAATTTGCCAAATTGCCCGTATTGGCATCTCCTAGGCCAGTCGAGGCATTTGTCGTAGTGCCTCCTGCGTCCATCGCCATAGAACTCTTCATCGAAAATATCGATGTTTTGGATCCTGCAGAGTTCTGCCTTTTCAGCGCATGTCCATTGATGGTCTGGTGCCTCTTCGTCGACCCGGACCCTGATGCGCTCTGTTGCTTCCCTTGAAAATGCACGGCAGTTACTGGCGCATTCACCCTTGTGTCCACGATTGAAATCGGTCTACTTGTCGATCTCAAATCGTATAACAACACTTTTCCTTGGTCCGTCCCAAACGCCATCGAGATTCCGTCGTTTTTGAAGGCCACAGACGTCAACGCATAATCGGTCACCGTGTTCTTGACTACGTTCCGCTTCTCAACATCGTAAAGCGCGTACCGTTTGTCCAGGCCAGCTGTACAAATCAGGTAGCGGTTAAAGGGGCTGAAGGCCATGCCGCTGATGGGGACTTCGTGCGTAGGCGTGAAGCTATGGTAGATAGCGGGAGATCCGTTCGATCCTGTATCCCAGAGTCGTAGTATGCCATCGTTTCCAACGCCACCTAGTATTGATTTGTTGAACGTCGAGTATTCCAGTCTCGCCATGATCTATAAAAACAACGATATTTATAGGTTAATACAGGGGTAATGATTTGAATTTTGCTTCAGGCACAGCTCGTAAGTCTGAATACTCACCAGCGATTTCGGGGTTTCCAGTTTTGTACTAACTCCTGTTGCACGATTCACTACATCCACGCTTCCTGTATTCTGTCCAACAGCCAACAAAATGTCCTCTGAGTTGATCGCGAGCGCATTGATCCGCGATGCCATCTAATAAACAAGACGAGGGCCAACAATGGCTCTAGTGAGAAAGACGCCGAAAACACTGCTGCATCAAAATATCCCCCAGATCAACTTCTAATGGGTGCATTTCTATGCATACCTCAAAAGACTCTGCTGTTCGTTTTGTTGAAGAATCCCAGGTCATAACTGTGTTTCCGTTTGCGAAGTATAGCCGCTGAGGCTTTGGCGCCCATGACATTGCGCATCTATGGGTCCCTGAGCGTGACGCCTGTCAAATAGAATGAAAACATATTAGTCGCGTCGTCTTTATATCCTGCCTTCGGCGGAAAACCAAGGCTTCCGCTCCCTCCTTTTTACCTCGTTGACGGGTTCTTTGACAAGAGTCTCCTGGAATCTCCCTCTGTTGTCGTGAAGATATATCCGTCCATCATGTGCCTCGACTGCCAGCATCGAGTCTAGACGATGAAGAACACAAGGGAAGAGAATATAACAGTTATCATTTTGAGTTACTTACCAACATTAGTTCCGCACATACTGAAGAGAGGACAATAGTACGTACTGTCAGGACTCCACTTCAGACTTGACACGCCAAACGCGGTCCTCTCGTTCGACATTTGAATTCCTTCATACTGTCCAGGCACCGCAATGGGCGGTTGCTGTGGTTGTTGCTGTTTTGCTGCTGCTGTCGGGTGGACCGTCCCATTGTTAATAAACTCGTAAGTCAAGACCTGGGTTCCTATGGCTGTGGCTAATAGACTCGTTGGCTGTGGCGCCGGTGCATTGTTGTTGTTACTACTATTGTTGTTGGAATGGGACAAGGCTTCTTCTTCACGGGATGAATAGGCTGTGGTTGAGTAGCTCCGTTTCCGTTGGAAAACCGGGCGAGACGGTAGCTGTGACGAGGTTTCCATGGAGCGATTCGGAGTCCCTTTTTTTCTGGTCGTCTTCTGTTGCTGTCGCGTCAAAGGATGTGTCGCGCAGGAATGCTCGCGAAAGAAGGTTGAACGATGTTTGCGGCAATCAGAAGGGAAAAAAAAAAATGTCACCGCCATACATCCATCACGTGCAGTATCGACATTGTTCCAATTTCACGCTATTTTATTTGTGCCAGTTCGTGGGGCATGGTTCTTTAAATCAACTGCAAAAGTGCTTGCCCGATGCTCGCAGTGCTTGCAGCCAGCGTCGCGACCTTGATTGCCTCCAGGGCCACATATACGACGTGTGCTCTGTTGTTCTTCTCCACCGGTTGTCCTTCAATAAACCGTGCTCCCACTCCTCTCATCACCGGCAAGAACGTGAAGCTCTCGAACACGAAAACGATCAGCCCTGGTGAAAATCGAAGCCATTGTCGCCATCCCATTTTCAGCTGTCCCAAAAGCCCTGGCGCCGCTGAGGTTGGTAGAGGTGCGACTAAGGAGCGTTGCGTGAGGAGGTACCAGCCCAAAAGATCAAATGCTGCAAGGATTACTTCAACCTTATTGAATGCCGAAAACACATGGCGCCCAACATCTATGAGGCTACGACGTGCCGGCGTTGGTGCCAGGAACTTTATAGGTGCCTCCAAAAAGGATATGGCCTGTATAAAGTGCAGTAAAAGAGGTCTTAGGTAGTCGCTCTTTATACGAGTGCTTCCACGTAAATTGGCCTAGCAAATCCTCTTGAATTCCCAGTACAATTCCTTACCAGGTTGGCGCCGAGCCAACCGCACTGCAGCGCGCCCATGGAGATTAATAGTCCTCCGCTACTCATTTTCTGAGCATAGGGACGCGCAGCTGCCGCCAGTCCGACCGCGACAGCCGCAATGATCCCTGTGGACTTTGTAGACAGCACAAATAGTGAGCCAGATGAGTGGTTGAGACGTGAATGCAATGGCTGATTCTTCATAGTTATTGTCGGCAATGGTAAAAATGGAACGGAATGGTGAAAGGTGGTGGGAATTGTCGGGAGGAATAAAAAAAAGCCCCTGCCCCTCGTTTCATTATTGTGTCACGTTTTGATGATGCACCCCCCACATTCCTAATATTCTTGGACCGTTGGTTCAACATTCCCTTAAATCCTGTGACTTGACCACCGGAACATCTGCATCAAGTTTTGTATCGTGAATCGTGTCTTTATTGTATCCATTTCTACTTTATTCATCTAAGATCCGAACTTACCTTGAGAACCCCATCGCCGCTAATGACGACTCAACATGCAACCGAGGTCGAACAAGCATCTAAAATGGATATATCAAATCAGAAAGCAATTGGTCAGAATTGTTCTCTTCTCACAACAGGTCTTTGACTGAAGGATTCAGGTTCATTGTTGCTTTTGACAAAGGGTCTCAGGTTTAGAATAGTCACAACTTTACGGATGGGGTCTCCATCCATTTCAGATTGTTGAGCTTGACATGCTTAATATTCATCTTTGTAGCGAATCAAAAGCAACGAAGGGGGGAGAGAGAAAAGAGGTTTTAAAAATGCTTACCATTCACAGAGCAATTGAGCGCCACGAACGAATATCCAAATCGAAAAAATTGAATCTCGAATTGACCACAGGTGCTATTCGATCTGAAAATACGGATGCAAGGCGAAGAGACAACAAGGTTAATCTTCAATTGCTCGTTGCAATCAGCTTTGAACACGTCCAAAATAAAAGGTGATGTGGAGTATGTAAATTTCAGAAGCATGACATTTCGACATAATTGACGTGTTTGTACGAACACATTCCGACCGCCCGTCATGCGTTACAATCATTAATAGCAGACACATTGGAAGCAAAGGAACTTGAGGGGATATTGATGAACACGTACGATTATTTTTTTTTGGCTTTCATTCCGAGAAATAAATCCTAGCGCCCTGCATTACTATCCCTGTGAACGAGAATAGAAATGACAAAAGGTCAATATCGACATTCGATCCATACTTATGATCCTTTATAGATATCAAAGAAGAGAGAAAGGACTCAGACAAGGCTGAAACTGTAGTTGCTCAACACAATGGCAATTCAGGAATGACTTTAAATGGGTCGATCAAGTCATCGTCGTCGGTTCTATTTCTTAATGTTTAACTGTGGCGAAGTGGTGTTGTAGGATTTTTTTCATACCTTTCAGTTGCTGGGGAAAGGAAGGTGGAGGAGGAGGAAGAGGAAACAGTGCGAAGAAAAGAAACGCGATGAGTTGAGTTGATCAATTTTTTATAGTGTTCAAAATTATAAACAAAAAGCACAAACGCCAGAACAATGGGCGCGAGAATTACGTCACCGAAATGACATTTACGTCACCGAAATGACATCTACGTCGCCGATGACATCTGCGTCGCCGATGACATCTACGTCACCGAAACGATAAAATCATTTACTACAAAATGTCGATACTAAATTACTACAAATGTCTATTATCCACGGCCAGTGTCCGTCCACTCGACAAGGTGCCTTTCGTTTGACTCTACCGCGACTTGCCAGGGGTTTGTCCCGTTTATGTCTTTTGGCTGGAGATAGAGTGGCCGCTGTTGGTTGAGCAGATGTCCTCGAATGGCATTGCACATGTTGTGGCCAAGCTCACGAGGTTGATTATGGTGGAGTTGCAAGAGCGACAATCCATACAGTATGACAAGTTCATGCGAAGACTATATGTTGGTCTTTAATACTTTGATACTTGCAGGTTTGACAGCCGATGTCGTGGCGGTTCGAGGGTGGCGGTCGATCCATGTTGCGGGCAAGGCATATCAAAGGCTTATATTACCGGCGGCTACAGAGGAGTGGATCCCTTTCCTTACCTACCAGGCCAACATCCTCAAGAACCTTCTGGTAGGGATTATGAGCAATTTATGTTGATGAAAACAGTTCGTTTTTTTCCTTCTCACTGACGCCAGTTGTATTCTGTAGGAGCTGTATGATGAGACAGCAACTGAAGTAACAGACAAGTTGGCGGCTGAGAAGTATTTGAAACTGGCAGACGAGGGTTTAGGTTCCGAGACCGTTGATGAAGATTCGGAGGATGCCGGTTCGGAGGACAAGGATTGGTTTGCAGGTGGCGATCTTGAAGAAGAAGAAGATGTAGGACATGGCTCCGAAGATGAAGATTTGGAATTCTCCTCTCTCATTTTTCACACACCACCTGTGTAGTTCTATATGCCTGGAGGCAAATGCGCAATATGAATTTAAGTCCTATCGTCAGCATTAATGGCGGCTACATAATGGCTGGAGGCGCCCAGGGCTATTCGTTATGAGGTGCAGTGCTTGCAGGTAACTTCTCAATAGGCTTGTTATACGAGCTATGACTTAAAAGCTCTTTGTGGCAGACTTGGGGCTGCTGGAGTTGGATCAATATCAGAGCAATGAATAAAATACTACATTGGAGATGACATGCTATGGGTGTTATGATATTCTCTAGGGGTTAACTTACCGACTAGACATTCAAACTGAAGTCAACGAGCATAAACCAGTCTATCGACTCAAGCCAGAGAGCTTGCCAGATTGGTTACAACTACGAATGCCAATCGTTGCCAGGCTATCATGAGTGGGGCCATCCACGAAGCACAGGTGATACAAGACGAGTCCTTGTTTTACCATGTTGATAGATTGTAGAGATCGCAGCTGATATTCCCTGATTGGCCGAAATATTTAATGCAAGCAAGCTCTTGCTGCCCCAATTCTGGGACTCTTGATGGCTGGAAACTGCAAACGCAGATGTGAGTTTTGACGTTCTGACTTACCTCAGTCCGCTGAAGTTAACTTGAGGCAGGATAGCTGAGTATATGCATGAGCGAGAGAGAAGCCCCCTGTTTGTGCAGTTCTTTTCCGCTGTTCAGCGTCTCTCTGTATGGCCAGCTGACTTATTAACTGTGGAAGGTTTGGGTTACGTGCTCTTGATGGGGACTGGGCAAAAGGTCGGGGCTCGCCAGTAGACAGGTCGTTTCCGTCGCTAGACGTCCCCTCGATTCTCGGGTCCAGGTGTTCGTCTCTGGGCATTTCGATGGTACTCGGAGGACTTAATAAATATCAAAGAATGAAAAAAAATAATTCATGGTCCCCATCGATAATATTGGCGAATTTGATCCTTTTCCAAGACTCTATTACTTCATAACTACTGCTGTAGTTACAAGCAACCAGAGGCCTGGAATTGGATGGGAAGAGAGGAGCGCGAGAGGAAGCCACTGCCGAAAGGCGTTTACTTCAATAGAGACTAGAAAGTGCACACTGTTGAAAATGCAAGCCGCCACTGCTGTAAACGCTGGCTGCCCTGAAAAAAAAGGTCTACAGTGGCAGATTTATTTTTCGTGCCTGGAACTCTACTGATAATCTGGAGCAACGGGACGTGGTCAAGGCACGTCCTGTTTCGCGCAAAGGTGTCTCACGGTTGGGCGAAGTGGGTCGCAGACGTTTCTTCTTGCCATCATCACTTGCCACCCTGAGAGTCGCAGAGTCCATAGAGGCACGTATACCGCTTTTGGGACCTGTGGATTGTCTGAGCAGACGCGAGCTCGATCGCCGCTGACGACGAATCCGACGATCTTCCCTCTGCAAGTGGCGCTCCTTCGGCCGACATTGTAAATTGGGACAGTAACAAGACATAGGCAACGGCTAGGGCAAACATGAATGCCTTCTTATGACTGGCGGGCATCGTTTGTTTTTAGTTGGTGACTTCGGTTTTTTGCTAGTGGTGCGAAAGTAATTTTGATTGAATGTCTTGTATGTCTGCTTGGCGGGATTGGCGCATTAACAGAGAGAGAAGGTGAGATGCTGAGGGGCCCAGAGGAGTAGGATAGAGAATGCAGTAGCGCAGTAGTTTGAGTGTGGAGAGAGCGTAAAAGGGAAGGAAAGGTGCAAGGAGATAGAAAAAAGAGTGAGGGAAGATATGAATGAGCTGCCAGAGATGCAGTCGATGCGTTTGCGTCTGTTGACACTTGAGAAGTCAGAGCCGGAAATGAATAAGGGATGGGCGAAAGAAAACAGTGAGCATTTATAAGGCGTTTTTTTTTTTTTTTTTTTTTTTTTTTTTTTTTTTGACGTTGTTGAGCCAACTCCTTTGGAGACTATGTATCATCCTGGTCCTGGGTCTATTTTCATCCTTCCTTCCAGGACTGTCGCATGCTTCTTGCAGAACCTTCTAACTTTGACATCTTCAATCTGCGTTGTTTTTATGACAGCCGAGGGATAAGAATGGAAAAGTGCGTGTAATAGGAGAGATTATCAAGGAGTTACTCTCCATGATGGTGTTTACTCGATTATCAAAGCAAGAGAGAATAATCTTGGTCGTCGAAGACGCCACCGCCATAGCTCTTTTTGTTTCTTTGCTGTTCCCCTTTATTCCTCTTCCTCATTCATCGACTTTGCCCAGGAACGAGTACTTTGTCGCGTTGTTTAACGCACGGCACGACGAGAATATGCCTCGTGGAACAAGTGTAACAACCAACAATCAAAAAGAAATGTCTCTCTATTGGAGATTTTTATTTGCAAAAAGATATACTTCCCAATAGAAAAATACGTGCTGTGTATGCTATATGACAATTTATATGTGGTAATTTGAAAGGTGTATAACTACGTTGCACATTTAGGCAGAGTTGGCAAAGAACTCCTTGGATCCAGCGACATCAGGCTTGATGGTGGATTGACCCTTCTGCCAACCGATGGGGCAGACCTCACCGTGCTATTTCCAATGTAGTAACCGACAAGGTAAAATAGTTTGTTAGGAAAGAGTAAACACGGTTGTGACATAACGGTAAAGAACAGACGTCATTTGTGCTACGCCCAACAAGCACAAGACTGGGAAAAACCCAATACAGATAAGAGTAAACAAAATCAAAAAAAAAAACGCCACAGTGAGTGTTTCGGGAAGAAAGGCTCATACCTCATCAGTGAACTGGAAGGCTTCGACCAGACGGACAATCTCATCGACGTTACGGCCGACGGGGAGATCGTTAATGGTGATCTGGCGGACAACCTGCTTGGGGTCGATGATGAAAAGACCACGGTAGGCGACACCTAATTGATTAGATTTGGAGTCGTTCGTTAGTTCTTGTATTTCCACGTTTTTTTTTGCATTTTGGGTAAACATACACAGAGGCAAGTGCGCAGTGCGAGCTTAATGACTTACCCTCATCCTCCTTGAGGACACCGTAGTCGATGGCGATCTTCTTAGTGAAGTCAGCGATAATGGGGATATTCATCGCACCAAGACCACCCTGGGTGCGAGGGGTGTTGACCCAGGCCAAGTGGGAGAACTCAGAGTCGCAGGAGCAAGCGAGGACAGCGGTCTTGAGGCCGTTGAAGCGCTCAATGGCCTCAGAGAAGGCAATGATCTCGGTGGGGCAGACGAAACTATACGAATATGAGGGTCAGATCGACGTGTGCTTGATTGGGGAGGTTGGGAGGTGCAATGTTGATGCGATCGGGTCAAAATTCTTACGTGAAGTCAAGGGGGTAGAAGAAGAGGACAACGTATTGACCCTTGTAGTCATCGAGGGAGACCTCCTTGAAGGAACCGTCAACGACGGCATTGGCCTTGAAGGCGGGGGCAGTCTTTCCAACAGAGGCAACCATGGTAAGTGTGAGGAGATGGGTCAAACGAGCGTGTACGAGGGGTAGGGATTCGAGTTATATCGGGAGGAAGAATTGGAAAGAAGCAATTCGAAAGCGGTCTTTTATTTATACTGTACACAGAAACAGGGGCCACGAGCTTGAGCGGCCGGGAACAGCCAAAAAAAAAAAGAACATGTGACGTCAACATCGGGAGAGGACCCACATCACAGTAAATTTCGCAAATCCTTTGTGGTTATGCAAATAACAGAAAGTCAGCAACTTGCACGTTCCACATGGCACATGCACCGACACTGTCGGGAAGAGCACTCACAACTGCAGTGATTGCTTGAAAGATGTTTTTGCACGCGCATTCCCACACCACGCTCGCATCCGCATTATCAGAAAGAACGTTCTCGCCGGCGCTCAAAATGATGGCAGAGCCATAATCCGTCCTATTGGTGCTCTTCGCCGTCGCTCTGCCGATCGCACGACAACCCAGCTAACCTTGCTGCCTGGATCATTGCTCGCAATTGGCACGCCCGTTTCATAGAAGCTGTTCTCTCTTTTCCACACTTTAGTCAGCGCCACGATATCTATGATTCTTCCGGGCGAAAGACGATCGTTTGCTTCTTTGTCTCTCTTCCACTGACCTCTGCTCACCCCCCTGCGCGATCGGCCCGATTTTCTATCACATCCTTCTCCGGAATAGAGAACTCCCGTAACACTCTTCATTCCTCATCCCTCATTCCTCATTCCCCATTCCCCATTCCTCATACAGAAAATAGAATCTCATTCCTCCACCATGCCAAGCGACGTTCGAGTGACTATCGTTGGAGGGGGCATTGGAGGCCTTGCCCTAGCTAACATGTTTGAAAAGGCCAATATCACCTACATCGTCCTCGAGAAGGCCACGACCATCCGTGCGCTTGGCTCGTCTCTGGGTCTGGATGCCACCAGTCTGCCCGTGATGGAGCAACTCGGCTTGCTCGATGATTTTTATGGTGCGTCAAAGGCTCTTCGCCATTTCAACTTTTACAGCGATTCCTTGAAGACTATTGGCAAGGTCGACTTCTCTGATCTAAAGGAGATGTAAGTGTGAAACCACTCTTGGATACCGCACACGCCAACCACAGTTCCACACTCAAAGTTCACACCTCCATCATTCTGCTACTCTATTCGTTGCCCATCTCCCTTCTCAGCGGCGGATACCCGGCCATTATTCTCGACCGTCCTGCGTTCTACAATATCCTGTTGAAGAACTTGCCTAAGCACAAGATCCTCTACAACAAGCGTGTCCTCTCCATCACCCAGAACGATGAGGGAGCCACAGCCAAGTGTTCTGACGGAAGGTGAGCCATCCTGGACTTCCATCGTATTGCTGCATCATTTTTATTGACTCTGCGCAACTCAGACTCTTACTATTCATCGTTGTATGTTTCAATGGTATTTTCGTAATCGTGTTTTTCTGGATTGTGTTCTCGACTCAATCATCAATCTCGGCCCACGCGCATCTCATGATACGTCTGTGTTCATGAATCAAAACAAATATTCGATGCATGCTCATGTTGTTTATATTGACGGATGCACACAAATGCAGTGCATATTTGAGTGATATAATTATCGGGGCCGATGGTGCGTACTCAGCTGTGCGCCAGAATATTTACAGGAGTCTCAAAGAGAAGGGCTTGCTCTCCGCCTCTGACGACAAGGCCATGGGATACAACCAGCATTGCTTGGGTAAGTAGGGAGTACCGCGTCGTTGTCATTTTCAAAGTGTAAAAATGGGTATATTTATGAATCTGCTCCTTCGCTTTACTAACAACGTGTACATAATTCATGTGCCGCCACAGTTGGAGTTAGTGAGCCTCTGGATCCCGAACAGTACCCCGTCTTGACGGAAGACTATGCTGACTTTGAGATCGTCATTCCGAAGAGCGAACCCTTCTATGTAAGTCGCACTTTTTGATTCTCGTGTTTGTAGGACAATTGGTGGACAGGAGTGGCGGTTGCACAGAATTACAGCCATCCTCGTTTGTACTGAGTCTTGAATGTACTGTGTTTTGTTTTTGTGTACAGGCAATCTACATGCCACTCCCTGGAAACAGAATGTCCTGGGCCGTGATCCAGAATGTGCAGAGGGGTGATGCCGAGAAGGGTGAGGGCTTTAGGTTCTCAGAGTGGGGTCCGGAGGCGACCATGGAGATGGCCAATTTTGTGCGACACCAACCTAACCCGTTCGGTGGCACGCTCGGAGACATAATAGACAAGTCGCCCAATATCTCGAAGATCATGCTCGAGGAAAAATTCTTTGAAGCGTGGTACGAGGATCGTGTCGTGCTTCTGGGAGATGGTAAGAATTCGCTTTACTTTGCTTCAACGGGTGTTGTAATTGCAACTGTATTGTTAACAAAAAGATACTCCTTTCTGACTTATAGCTTGCCACAAGGTATACTGAAGACTGCACTACGAGTGATTCGACGAATCGTGCAACGCCAAATGGAGAATCATTGCTAATGCTCAGTATTCTGTCGCCCCCAGGTTGTTCCAAGCGCAGGGTTGGGTGCAAATCTAGCTATCCTGGAGAGTGTCCACTTATGCAACTTACTTGTGGATATGCCTTCAGCGACGCCAGAAAATATTGCCAAAGTGTTTCAGGCCTACTACCATCGGCGCGCACCAATCGCCAAGGCAGCCCTCGGCAAGTCGCGTCAGTTTGGCAAGGTTATGGGAGACAGGGTAAGTCGCCAACGGAGCAAAATTTTGGATTGAACTGAATATCCACTAAGTTTCATCTACGCTTCATTCAAAAACAGGGCCCAGTGTCGCAGCTGATCCGCAAGCTCTTTTTGGGTCATATGCCGGACAAGTTGACAAGGCAGTCCAACATTCAACGTGTGCAATATCGCCCTCAGCTGCACTTCTTGCCGCAAATCTCCGAGCTTGGCTCTTGCCAACCTCGTCCTCAAGAGCCGAGACTTGTCTTTAGACCCTCTTCAGTCTAGAAATGCACCTGAAAGAGTTTGGAGGCAATCCATACCCTGCCGCTTCATTTTAATTTATGTTTTGCTCGTGAAGCGACAAAGCCTCCCATATTCAAAGAAGTAATAATGAATATCGAAAAGTGCAATTCAGGGACATAATGCAGTGGGAACGAGGGACTAAAGTCAAGAGTGTTGGATCCAGACCACCTGGTTGAGGACCCTCTGAACATTTGTTGTTGCAGGCTCGACCAATGATCTTCCAAGGCAAAAGAGCAAAAGGCCAGCATGACACGCTCAATATAAGACACCCATCACCTATGGCATCGATGACAACAACGTTCATAAGTTTCATTTCCTCTACCTTGCTCCTTGGCTCTCTTGCCTCCCCTCTTTCCCTTCTGTTATTCCCCACCTCGCTTGATAAAGATGGTCATGTCGAAAGGATCGCATCCGCATGCTATTGATGATGAAAAACTTGATTTCATCGAGTCACAAACCGCGAGCGACGTCGAAGACCTGGTCGATGAGCCAGTCCACACCCAGTCGCAATATCACAAGACCATCAAAGGCAACAACAACGGCAGTATTAATGGATCAATTATTTCACCGGACTCAGACTCAGCTGCCTCGTCTTACCATGGTCGTTTTCCAGTCTATCACCGCAACAAGTCCCTCATACAACATATCACAACATTTCTGGTCTGTACAGGACTCTATATTCCAGCAGTCGTGATCCATGAGGAAGGGAACATCTTGGTCCTTACGCTGTTGTATGCAGCCGTTTTGTCCTGGCTGATCATAAGGCACCTTCCGCAGGGATTAATCTCAAGACCTGTCAGTACTGTGTGGAATGGAGGTGCCAGAGCGATTGATCGACTGCCGTCATGGTTGGTGAGAGCCATTGGATTCGGCGTACCACCTGTAGTCCTGATTCTGACAGCGGCGTTGAGGCCCGATGATGCTCAAGGTACAAGAGGTCAGAGGCTGATTAGCTGCTTGGGACTTGTGGTCCTAGTGCTAATGGCTACTGCATGTTCGAAGGTTGGTCCCTGGGTGTGCATAATGTTTACTTAATCATGCATTGCTTGTGCGTTTGTCATATTTCTTTGCTGTCACATCGTCCCGTATGAGAGGCAGCTGTCCTGGCAGAGCGGTGTTGGCCATGGTTGCATGATCATGTATTAAACTCACTATTGGGTTGTGCAAGTGCAATACTCAAAAAAGTTTTGGGTGTTTGCACTAAAACCTTGGCATGGGGCTGTGCGAGGTGTATTATCGCCATATCTCTGTGATGGCTGTTTCCTACGACGCGTCTTAACACTTGATGCTATTGTATCTCGTAGAACCGCAAGGCCATCTCCTGGAAAATTGTCTGGACCGGCATCTTTATACAGTACATCCTCGGTGTCCTAATCATCCGCTGGTCTGTCGGTTACAATGTCTTCCAGTTTATTTCCGCGCAGGCCGAGAACTTTCTTGGCTATGCATCCCAAGGCCGCGATTTCGTCTTCGGGCCCAACTCGGTTACCTACAACGGGACTGTTATCCCCTTTGCGAGCTCATTTGCTGTCACTGTACTACCGGCCATCATTCTCTTTGCTTCCGTCATCCAGTGCCTTTACTTCTACAACGTTGTTCAGTGCGTGGTTGCAAACATTGCCAGGGTCATCATCCACATTATTGACATTTCGGGCGTTGAATGCGTCGCTGCCTGTTCGGCACCTTTCGTTGGCATGTCCGAGGCCTCAATGCTAGTTGGGCCTTTCGTTTCAGAGATGACCGAGGCTGAACTGCATCAGGTGCTAACCTCTGGGTTCGCCACGATTTCCGGTTCCGTATTCTTGGGTCTCCTGACTCTTGGCGCCGACTCGACTGCGCTGCTCACCTGTTGCATGATGTCTGTCCCTTGCGCCATCGTCATTTCTAAAATCCGGTTTCCCGAAGAAGATGTGCCGCTAACTAAAGGCTCCGCAGTCGCTCCAGCCTACAAGGACCGAGAGGCTAACGCTATTCACGCCATCTCCAACGGTGCTATCTTTGGCATCAAACTCTGTATCGTCGTCGTTGCTGTCCTTCTAGCCGTGATATCAATACTCGCACTTGCTGACGGGTTCTTGGGCTGGATTTTCCTTTTCTACGGTGTCGAGATGTCGATCGAGCGGCTCGCGTCCTGGGTGTTGTTTCCGTTTGCATGGTTGATCGGTATTCCAACACAGGATCTAGCAGTGTCCGCACAGGCAATGGGAGTCAAATATATTTTGAACGAATTTGCAGCGTTTGCATCGTTCACGCAGATCCAGGATACATTGCAGCCGAGGACGAAGCTATTGACGACGTACGCAATGGCAAGTTTTGCGAACATTGGAAGTATCGGGACGCAGATTTCGTTGTTCATGACATTGGCGCCTGACCGAGCGGTCGTGATTGCGCAGCTGTCGTTGTCAGCGTGTTTGTCCGGCGCGGTGTCGACCTTGATCTCGGCTTGTATCGCGGGCATCGTGTCTTGAGAGAAGGTTGTTGTTCAAGTTGTTGTTGTTAAAATATTTTCGACTTTCAAATTATGTTTGATGGTCAAGGTACATAATGTTGTACGAGGTTATACCACAAAATAAGGGTCCTCTTAATGCGACAAATAAACCTGCTTTTGTTTATGGCAAGGCCTTCTTCTCTGTCTCTGTCTACATTGTGGTCGCTCTCAACCGTGGACGTAGTCTATTGATGGCGGAGTGAGTCCCCTTTTGTCAACACGCCAAACAACAACAACAACTCCAAAAAAAAAAAAAAAAAAAAAGGACGAACTGAGTTGGGATTCATCATCAGCCACAGAGTATATGACGCCTTTACTCTTTAGCACCCGCTCCCATCTGCTCCCTGACGGTAGTTCTTCAACTTGTGGGAAGCAGTTTGTGCGAATCTCATTTTGGAAGGAAATCCATTTTTACAAGTACGCCTTTTGTCTTTCTTACTTTCGCAAAATGAGCCACGGCCCCCCTTTCACTTTATTATTATTGTCAATCTGACAAAACAAACAAATACATCAGAAGAGCGACCGACACGTCAACTGAACACTAAGTGGAATTGCATTTTATTAAGCAGGATTAGGCACCTCGACCAGGAGATAACGAGTTATAGTCACAGGTTCTTTTGTTCAATAGGGATTGAGCCGTGTGTCCCGATAGTCGCGCGATACACGTGGAGTATTGATGCGGGATTCATGGCTATTTTCCTGTCAAGGTTCAAAGAGAGCTCGCCATAATAAACCCCGATAGTCTAGTGAAGGACCAGGGGCAACATTCCAAGCAAGCGAGGAAGTCCACAAGACTTGGTCGTCCAATTGAGCGCGGGATGTGGGCCCACATGGTTATATGCTGCAACGATGTTTTATTTTAGACTCCAGCAATCAAAGACCCAAATCTCGCTGGACACCTTTGGTAGTGTAGCATTCATACATTTTCCACTCTCACCCTAAATGGATTCGCAATATAGATACCATCACCGCGAGCATTAAGTTAATCGGGGAAAAGTTTCTCAACTCGCTGAAGAAAATTAGCGATCAAGCTTCCTTTTCTACAAACCTTGCTCCCTCGTGGACCCGGCAACGTGGTGGTGCATATCTGCAGAGAATATTTGGAGTGTTCAAAAATAAAGATGAGCCTTGAAAGGTCAAGCGACGGAAAATAAAAGCAGAGCCTGTCATATGCTATTTGATGGTTGTTGCTTCTTTTGAACAGTACCTTGTGTCCCTGTGTCCCACATGGATGCATTCGAATCACACCCACGGCGTTATCTAAGAATCTGTAACGGTATAAAAAAACGTGGCAAGCAGAAGTAAAGAATAACCACACTGGTGTTGAAAAAAAATAGAGCATTTGTCTTTCACGACCTACGAAGGTGCGTGAGCACGTATACACGAAGATGTAGATAGGCTATGCCACACTGAAATCCAGCGGCTTTTTCTTGTCATCCCGTTAGTTCCCGTGGAGGCGTGTTTTATCCGGGTTCAAGAGTGGGTTGTGCTCTTTCCCAGTGGAACAAAATGTGGTGCCATCTCCAATGCGGATTTGCCCACGGTCTCCTCAGATTTTCAGGGCTCCGTCATGTATCCCGAGCCATCAATAGCGATGCTGTTGTTGGCTCTGATGGATTGTGCAACGAAAACAAAGACGCCATGAAACAATAGGAAATAATCCCCATAAAGAGGGCACACAGCGACACGAGTCCGAATCATGGCTACAAAAATGTCATTTCGGAATATTACAGAACAGACATTGATGGATGTTGGCGTCGTAATTAAAGCAAATAGACCTTTGAGGAAATACCACAAAGTCTTGAACCGAGTAATTAAGAATTACAGTTGCGTGCGTTGGTTTTTAGGCTACAAAAGGCCAATTCCACCGAAAGCGCCCATCGTGAAGTCGCCAATAAAGTCGCTTGGATGAGCGCCGTTTTTTTATAAAAGAAAGCCAGTGAGTAAAGTGTAGTTGACCATTTGTTGCGCACATGAGACCATAAATCAAGTGCACAAGGCCATTCAGTCTGAATTTGAGCACGTTGTTGATAAACAAATAAACCCATTTGCGAATGTGTGTTTTTGGGAGATGTAAAGAACGCCGCAATTTGTGTACGCTAGGCGGAGCTACTGACAAGCACGCCCTTTTCTGCTGAATGATATACAGGCGAAGCAGAAGACCATAAAACTGAACTTTCCATCTTGTCCCGCTTTTCATTTTTCGGGCTGGGCATTCATTCTTCAGTAGTGCTATCACCCTTGTTCCTGACCGTTAACGACGCACACTTGACGACACGCATTTCTTCATCAGCATTCAGACCTCCTCCCTCAGCACTCAAACCTCCTTCTCTCCTCACTGTTCATGCTGCCCTGCTCACTCTCAACCATATCTTGAGCAGCAAGTACTGCCATTCCTTCCAACCGTACAAAAACAAGAACTGCTTCGAGAACTCTTGATTAAACAACCTTGGGAAGGTAATAGAACTCTTCAGTTTCGCGGACGGGAATCGTTTATACATAGAATTGAGGCGATGGATAGAAACGACTACGCTGCGATTGATTCGAGACAGAGATGGACCAACACACAGACAAACACACAAACACACACATACACCCATGGTCATACACTGATAGATGGATTAATGTCATTAATTGCTCCGTGTGTGCTTCTTTTGTGTTCGTGCTTGTCCTCGTTCGTATTGCTCTTTTCGGACCTCCTTTGTTTCCTGTGTTTCGTAATGCGTGAGAGAGAGAGAGAGAGAGAGAGAGAGAGAATGGATGTCGTGGATGTGTGCGTTTGCAATATGCAAGTGGGAGTATGTCGTCTGGATTCATTTCGCGAACCAGATCGGTGTTTGTTTGTGTGTGTTTCTGCAAGGAACGGTATCTCCCCGCGAGATGAACAGACCACCTCTGCAGGACAGCCATGTACAGTGTGTACATGTCAGACCACACAAAGCCCATCCTGTCCAAAGGTAGACCACCCTCCTCTCTCGTTCTGTTCATCTCATCCCTCGCTCCGTTCATCTCATCCCTCCATTCTTTCTTGTCATCCCATCCCCGCAGACAGACATTCGTACGCCCATCGATTTGTTCCTTGTTCCTTGTCAACTTTCCTCTCTCCGCCTTTCTTACTATCTCTGTATGGTCACTTGTTCCTGAACACGCGCTACCGTTCTCGGCCTCTATCGCCATCCCCTCGCGAACTTTTTTCATTCATTAATCACGTTCTAGGCGCAAAATCCTTTCCCTATTGCTTGTGCATCAACACTCTACCCCGCCTCGCATCTCCTCCCTAGAGGTCTGTCCACCATCCTACCCTTCCAGTCTACAATTGTTCGCCAGGAAAAACAAAAGGGCACGCAGAGAGCAGCAAAAAAAGAACTCACTTGTCCCCTGAAATTTGGGTTTCTGTTACACCACCATCGAGCACCAATACCAATCAATGCCTTTCGCAAAGAGCAAACCTACTACGCATCACCAGGAGGGTATACACGGCCATGGCATGACCTCTCGCTCACCAATACACCCTCAATGCCGCACTCTCCATCTTAGCCCTTGTAAATACTGTTGGAGCCCTGGGAACTATCAGCAAGAACTTTATTCTCACCTGCCTGATTACTCCTCCCCTCGCTCCAGCTTTTCGTCTACCATAATGACCTCTACCGCCTCCTCTCCGCCTTTCCGTCAAGGATCGGGCTCACTCGACATGCCTCAATATCAATCCCAGAACACTATCAGCAAGGCAACAGCCACGAGCGCCTCTGCCAGTCCTCAAGGCAAGAGTCCCACAGGGATCAAGAGTCTTTCCTTTCTCAAGAACCACCATCAACAACAACCCACCATTGAAACAACCGTACTCGACACCAGCAGTACCCACCACCAAAAAAGCCTCAAGTCCCTCTCTAAAAACAAATCAAGCAAGCAAGATCACACTTCAACGCACACTGACTATCCCTCACCACAGCCCGCTTCGGGGGTTGCATCTTTTAAGGCTATTTTCCAATCACAGGTCAGGTGCATTAATGACGATAGGATAGTGATGGAGGAATGGCTCCAAAAGAGGTCCTCTTCGCTGCAGATGGTGTGGAAGCGCCGGTGGTGTGTGTTACGAGACGATTGTCTTTACTATTTTCGGACAGACGTGAGTATTACGTTGTCGAAAATCACCCATTGTTTATTACTTCGTACAGCTTTCGCTGCTAACCTGTTGTTTTGTTTTTCGCATGCGTGAATGGCGATGCAACGCGTTCGTCGATTTGTGATGTACTCAGGTCGATACAAAGCCCCTAGGCGTGCTTCATCTCGCCGACTTTTCGATCCTTACGGCCGGACCAGACGTGTCCAAAAAATCCAAGTTCACGTTCCGACTCTCCTCCTCAGAGTCCATACCACACGAACACCAACACCATCTGTTTCATGCGGAGACGCCCAAGGATCTGGAGAACTGGGTCGATGCGATCCAGGGGCACATCACTCATGCTCTGGCTCACGTGGAATCGTTAGGCGCTATGGACAGGGATCTGAAGAAGGAGCACGAAAGATGTGTATCCTTGACCGATGATGTAGCCCAGCCGGAAGGAGAGCCATCCATTATCGACAGGGTCCTGGGCCGGTTGAACCATGCAGATCCAACCCTTTCCGATGTGAATGATCCCTCGACGCTGATCATGACGGCGCAGGAGCATGCGACATCACCATCATATCAACATCCAACACAGAAAAGTTTTAAGGAGCTACAGATCAGTCTAGATGACAATCTTGATGGCTGGTCAACATCCTCCACCTTGTATAGTACTACCACAGCCACCAGCAACACAAATGCAAGTTCGATAATCGATCAACACCAGTTGTCGAACGCGACAAAGTCAAGCACAGACTCTTTGTCTTCACAGCGGAGCCCAATTACCATCCGCAATATCAGCCATGGAGCGTTCAACAGCTCAGGGAGCTATAGCGCAACCTCGAGCTTTACGGACCCACATTCAAACTACTCTAGCTACTCTGAGATTAGTCTCGGTGGGAACAGTGCTGGCAAAAACAACAGGGGCTCGATGCAGGCACTTGACTACCAGGGGCGGCCAAGCCATCAACAGGGCCGTGGGCATCAGGGGCATCGTTCCGTTTCCTCTTCAGTCACCAGCCAGCATCAACAAAACACCCAAAGCCCAACACTCCACCCACATCTTGGGAGCGGGCAAGTGTTTGCAATCGACACAGGTAAGAGCATTTCCAAGACCACGCTCTTGACTTTCAAGTTTCAAGAATGAGCATGCTTATGTGAATATAATTTTGTTGCATTCTGAAGGAGCGATGTCACCACCGGGCAGCACTCCCAGTTCACCAGTGGCGTCTCCCAAGATGACCGTTTTCAGTAGTGCAGCGGCCGTGAGTGCAAGTGGCTACGCCGTCCCACCTTCACCTCGAACACTATTTTACAGAGGCGACTCTGCTCCGCCTTTAAAGCGAACAGAAAGTAACGCGTCTTCAAATTCCATCTCGACCATCAATTCGACCTCGGGTGATGTCAATGGTCTCAGTGAGACTGCGGATGAGAATGGGCTGACGACAAGTCCTCTGGACTTTGATCTCAAAAGGAACAAGTCCAGTAACAATCCTGGCGTGCAAGGAAGCATTGGCAGCGACATCATTAGTTCATCAAACAAACCTCTTATCAAGAAGACAACCATCATTTCTGGTAAAAAGTACTGTACAGACAACGATCTTCATCCTATTCAGATCGCGGAGAAGGAGGAAAAGGCTGCGGCGGCAGCAAGCGCTAAGAAAACAAAAAAGTTGTGGTCCGTCTATGGAAGTTCCTCACAGCCACCGTCATCTGATAAGGCCAGCAATGGTAGTGGAAGCAAGAAGACAACCAGCGATTCCCTGGATCCGAAAAACCCGATGTATAAGGGCCTCGTTTTGATCTCAGCGCCTTCAAAAAAAAGCTCCAGTCGTAGCAGCAGTAGCACCAAAGGATTGTCGAAGTCCATGAGCTCGTTGTCCAAAGGATCGGAATTGGACACCCCACTCACTTCAGCCACGAGGCTCCTTGTGCACGACAATGCGCATTTCCCGTCCAGAACACGATCCCCGTCGGTTTCGGTCCTAGATGAGGCGCCTCAATCCGCTATACACGAGCATTCCCAAAAACTATCTGTCATACATACTCCTACAGTCGGCGACATCCTATCATCTCGAACAGCAACACTCACTAAGTCTCACGGTGCTTCCGCAGCATCCCAGCAAGATGTTTTTGCACTCAGTTTTAATCATCGGACCACGCAAAAGCATCCCAGTGCTAGTCAGGGCCAAAAATATGTCACAGCACCTATTTCATTGAGCACTGGCAATTGGGCACAGGGTCAGCAGCAACTGCAACGGTGTGTCGGTCCTGAACTGGAAGGACACGCTTCCCAGGTCAGCAAGCAGACGATTACTCAAAACGTGTCGAGGCATATCGTGGCGCCAGATGAGTTGACGATGGCCATTAATCAGGAGGTAGAAGAAAGGCGACAGAAGCAGGAGCAAGAGCGGTTGGAGAAGTCACTGGAGGCAAGCAAGAGACCGACATCGATCATGGGACCAGCATCGTCAGCAATCACTCGCAGGGCCAACAGCAACAGTAACAGCAAGGATGTTGGTGCGTCGCACTCGCGGAATATTTTGGCTATAATCGAGTCAGGCTCTGTTACCCATTCTGCCCCCCCAGTGGACGGTACTGCTGCTGTAGCGGTTAGTACCATTGGTGGTGCATTTATTCGGTCCGAGGAAATATCGAAGTCGTCACTTCCGCCACCGAAACGCCACCACTCCACATTCTCTAATGTCGCCTCGGCTCAAACTCAAGCTCAACAAGCGCGTGGCGGTAACGATACATCCTCAAGAGCCTCGCCTACCGCACTGACTATAGCTGCAGCATCTCCTACAGTCGTTGATATTGCTTCAGATATCACGTCGATTGACGCGACCAGTCCTATCATCAGCAGCACAAAAAAGCCAGATAGCGACTTTCTTGCATCACCGGTGGTCAAGCGTCATTCCACTGCCACAAAAGCGGATAGCAAGGTAGTCGCTGTTCAAGTTCAGGGGGACGAGGTCAGCACATCGCCGTTGGAGTCAGCCAGCACAGAGACAGAGGAGGCGCACGAGATCCTCCTATCCGCCATCGATGCGACAGCATCATCCGCAAGAGTATCTAATAGTGCGGATGCCCCTAATGGTCATCAACCTGAGGAGATGGCTGTCGTAGCTCCCAGGGGTTCCCATCCACCAGTTTCGGTAATTATCGGAGAAGCTTCGCGGAGTGTGTATAATACTCCAAGTTGGACCCCTACTACGCCTTCCTCCTCTGCTTCTTTGTCAGCATCTCCGGCATCCCCAGTGCCTCCGGCCTTGCCGAGACGGTCGCCCTTCAGGTCGGCACCCATTCCTTACGTGCTGCCCAATATCGTTCCTCTGCCGTGATGAACTGCCAGTGATGTGCTTTAGTCCTCAATAAAGATCTCATCTAATCGTCCCACTCACACACCTCGCAGAACGCCTTTCGTGTTCGCTCTATTTTTAAAAAATTCTACTGTCACACACCCCACATACGATCGCCTCAGGACCTAGACTTTCACGCGCGGCCAGGCCAGGCAACACCAAGCCGTGATTCAAGGCGAGGCTGGCGTTCGGTGAATAACGCATTTTACCTCAGACGCCTACGGTTAGTAACGAAGAATAAGCGTCTGAGACAATCTCCGACATCACCAAAGAGGACAGGAGTAAGAACATCCCAAGAGTGGGATAAAATTTAATTAAAAGAATATATGAAGAGCGACTGTTCTGATCCTGTCAGAGGATTAACTCAGCCACTGGCACCAACTCCATCGCGATCCGAAATTTCTCTCTTGCCGCTCACGGGACATCTGCATTGGGCAGCGTTTGAGGCTGTGGGGACCTAGGCCAGGACCTCAACTAGACTGTCATTGATTTCCTTGGCAGGATTTCTCGCAACTTCTGCAGAGCCAAGTATTCGCCACCGAGGTTTACTTAAATGTATATGTAGAACGTTATGATCTGGCCATTCCACAGCCTCTTCGTTCCACAATGTCCCAACAACCGCTAGAAGAACTACCACCAACATCGAACCAAGTAGAACAAGAAATACTACCGGATCCATTGCAACAATTTGCATCAGCAGTGAACCAAGAAGTACAAGGAGCACTACTACCACTACTAAAAAAGGCACTAGCAGCAGTGCCAACAGAAAATTTACAGACACTACAACGAGAGGCACTACAACAAATAGTACGAGACCAAGTAGGAAACGCATTTGATCGGGTATCAGGTCTAGCACTAGAACAAGTACAATAACAAGCACTAGAACAAGCACAACAAGCACAACAAGCCCTACAACACACAGCACAACAGCAAGCGGCAGGTCGAATATTACGGCTTCTCAAGAATCCATATACATATCTGGTAACCGTGGCAAATTTCCCAAGACAGGTGGTCACTCGGGTGGTCAGAAAGCTTGCCGACCTTATCGAATGCGAAGAAGCGGCGGTCAGGTTCGCGCTTGTGAACATAACCGTTAGCGCTTCAGTGGGTCTAGGGGTTGCCGGAGTTGTGATAGCTAATGTTGAACACCCAGATACTTTCTCAACGACGGCGGCGGTTTGTACTGCGCTAAGCATAACGTATTCTGCCGTCGCTAGTTATTATACGGGCTAAGGAGCCGCACACACCGTCTACTGGCGCTATGTGGTGGTGACAAGGTGCAGACAATGACATAAATCCGCATCTGCAACGCGCTGTGTGGCGCGTTTGCTTTTCTTCAGTAATGCAATTTTGCAAAGACATGTCGGCGTAAAGGAGCATGACTCATTGGTCAATGAAAACGAGCCGAGGAAGTTACGATGCAGAATTATTGGCATCGTTCCTCGAGTGGAATGGATTATGGAAAGCGGTGAGAGGGTGGTAAACGCAAAGACTTCGATAGTTTATTTCCAAGGGCTATTCCGCCATGTTTTTGGAGACAATTATTGCTATTGAATCACGCAACAACGATTACCAAATGAATAATCTTTTGAGTCTTCTCTAGATTCGACGGTTTCTTTTCTTTTTTCCTGTTCGTCGTCACTTTCATAATAGTCGACCACGGCTGCGGTTTGCTGAATGGAGAGTGGGACGATTGGTGATGCTGTCGACATTGTTCCTGCAGTAGAGGTGGCAGTGGCAAGAACGACTGGGACAGGAGAAACAGAGACAGGCGCGTGTGGACTCACTGAAGATACACAAACAACATCCAGGATCATTCCGGGATAGTGCTTGATCCGCAAGGGCTTGCCACTGCATTGAATGTTTGGCGGGGGAATAAGAAAAAGTACACTCAAATTAGAAACAGCATTGGACAGAAATTGATGGATTTTCAAGTAACATTTGTGGTGTTTTTTATGCATACATTTCCATAGACTTGTCCCTGACGAAAGGAACCGAAGTCGACCCATTCTTGAGGTACTGGGCGTTAGGGAAGAGCCGCAGGATCTCGTCCCAGAAAATCACTTTTTCACCTGTGATGGAATCATTGCAAGTGGTAATGTAGATAGGCTTGGACTTTTTCGAGGTTCCATTGTCATTTGAGGGAGCAAAAGTCGGACTTTTGCTCGCAAGTCTAAAGCCTTGGGCAGATGAAGGGTTCTCCATTTATACGGCCCTGATTTGCTTGTTTTCTTGTAGGTGAGGAGGTGAAGCTATGAACGAAAATTAAGAAATAAAACAAAAAATGGTTTACTGAAAACCAGGCCGAATTTTTTATCCTGTAAAAATATGGGGGCGAAGTAGGGCGAAGCAAAACATGAGGCGCGGAACGGCTTGCACGCACGATTACTCCGCAGGGCTTGGCAGCCTAGCATTAATAATTGACAAAGTGACCACAACTAGTATTACATTGAGTAGAGGGAGACTTTATCATCGATTTTCGAATGCAATAAACTCAAAAGTTGAAATTGCAATTTTCTTGTGAGCCATGGGACAGGGACAGGGTGAGAAGAGAGGTGCGCTTTATGTGTCTAGCTTGGTGAAATGGACACGTCAGGCGTAAGATTGCTATCTGACTTCAATCAAATATCGGACTTAAACTTGCTCTCTCTCTCACTCTCCCACACATTCTTTTTACCTTAGCAGAGATAAGCGGCTCGAGGCCGAGTAAAGTCCGAATTCATGCGAATTTGAAGCCAGGCGGAACCTGCCAAAGCATTAGAGAGGATAAAAAGCCTACGCTTGAAGGCTAGGCTATATACACCACCTTCGATGCTCTGACATGAATCAAAATAACTGGCGATGGAACCCCGTCCTTGTAAAGACCATCGATAACCTTTTTCCCCCCCATGATAATTGGCTTCTGGTAGTCCTTAGTCATATCCACTGTTGATGCCGCTGCAGTTTTGAATTCTAACATGACAATCGCGTGCTTGCCAAAGGGAACTTGGCAGTTTGTGATCTCTAGTCTCGAATCCATGTCCTTCTTGCCTCCAATAGGGCGGGTCGCGTGATCTTGAAAAGCGAATTTTAGGATGTTCGAAATGATTGCAATCGATAACGAGTTACCATCGAAACATGCATCCAGCCAAGGTTCCAAAGGTCCCAGCCATAAGTGGCTTCAACAAAGTGACAGCATCTTAATTGTTACAATTTCTTTGTTTAACCGTTTAACCTACCCACAAACTTTCTTCTGCAAGGGATAATGAGACCGAGCGGCACGCAATTGATTCTGGTGTCCTGGGCTCTTTCACAAACCATGATTGCAGGTCATCATACGTGCAGAAGGCTCCTTTGGAGTACAATCGTCCCAAAAATTCCACCATTGCTGATTCCAGGACTACTGAGTCGTGATATGGAATCGCCTCCTTAATTGCCGCTGTTGAGAAATACGTCGATAGCAACATCTTGATAAGTGTAGGAGGGATAATCAAACTGAAAAACGGTGTTAGAAAAAGATGCCTGCACGAATAGTAATAGATTGGTAATGACCCATGATCATGACATTATGTTGGTGTTGTCGATACAAATTTGACTCGAGATTATGCGTGTACCAACGAGCTGGTCAACACCTGATCCAGCGAATCAGACAAGAGCGGTTCAGCACCACATATTTTCCTACAAGGTCGCCCGTCTTCAGAGGCCTCGTCTCCGTACGATGTCTACTTCCGTGGGAAAAAAAATCCGTCCAGAAAACACTTGATTGTCGAATGCCTTCTCAGCATCTTTAAGCATGCCAAAACTGACATCCGAGTTTCACGCGATTAGACGGGGACTTTGATGCATATTCGAAAGGTAAACCGACAAAGCATTCTGAGTAAAAAGGTCGCCAGAAAACGCACGGCAGTTTGAACATGCCCATACAGGATTCTCGAAGAAGAAATCATCAATGTTCGTGGATGCACGGAAGAGCGCTCGTGGTAACAACCGGGCCTAGGACAGAGATGTGGTGGGGGTTACATTTGTAGGTTCGGACTGAAAGATAAAAACGAAAAGAAAAAAGAAGAAAGAGAGAGAGAGAGAGATATCAGCATCTTAAGTAGTATTTTAGAGTGTACGGTCAAACAATCATGCTATATTACCTGAGGTAGGGAGCAAGCGATCTGTCATATATGTCCTCAAGTGTTTTCTGTTCTGTGTTTGCTTTCTTCGTTTTGGTTAAGAAACGCTGCTGGATGAGATATACTTGCACTGATGTCGTGAAGTATGTGATCAAGACAGCGCAGGGCGCATATAGCGTCCTTTTCTTTCTCATGCGGCCGCAGCAAGAGCATCAAAAAAAGGTTGGCTTTTGCACCATACTGGGGTGGGTTCGTTGTTGAAAGAGAGATCCCAGTGCAGGCGCGAAGGGGTCCGATGAGGCGGTCGATATT
Organism: Dissophora ornata; assembly: GCA_025201705.1. Classification (NCBI taxonomy): domain Eukaryota; kingdom Fungi; phylum Mortierellomycota; class Mortierellomycetes; order Mortierellales; family Mortierellaceae; genus Dissophora; species Dissophora ornata. The sequence goes on along the minus strand of MU616792.1, from coordinate 2,000 downwards.
CTGGAAAAAAAAACGAATGCATACTTCCATTTCGCGCGAGCGCCATGTCTGTTGCTCGTGCCTAATGTATATCTTTCGTTCGACGTCCATATGTCCTGCCGAACCCACCCGACCTGTTGTGGATCAATAGACACGCATTGAGCTATCTTCGTTGTCGCAAGCGGTATCGGCGTCAACAGCACAACAGCACCGATGGTTTAGATTTGTTGACTGATGTTTTCGCGAGCTACACAGCCCCTCCTGAGTTATAAGTTGACGCGCTCAATCTTTTCAGTGAGCAACGTTCAACACCCCGTCGAGGAAACGCTTTCGGACGATTAAACATGATCGGCACAGACAAGGCATCGTAGGCGTGTGCTAACAGTCTATAGCATGAAACCATCGAAGAAGGATATTCGGGATAACTTTCGCACGATGTGAACAAAAGTCTTACCTTCGCAAGGCTAAAAGCCCACTGTCCACGCTTCGAGCACGCTACAAACACGCTACATCATCACCCTTTTTTGGGAATGATCTTCCGCATTGACTCGTCACCAGTTGCTCTCATTTCTCTCCCCCTTCTCCCCTTTTTGTCATTTCCCCTAATTTCGTGCATGGTAACCCACGTTCTGCCATCTGTTGAGAGCAAGACAATGATCCAATGTGGTTTAGGGGGATGGATTTTGCTAAATGCTGAACGAACGCGGGGGCAATGAGCGGGAAAAACAGGAGTTGGAACTAGACGGCTCTTAGTAACATGATGGGATTGGATGGCAGTTCGGCGGCAGTGAGAGGGATCAGGAGTAGATTGAAAGATAGCTTTAAAAACGGACGCGAACTATACCTTTCTCATCAAGGACAAGGTAAGATGACACAGGAAGATCGCGTACGTGTCTGTGGACAGCGCGTTCAATCTTTATGCTGTGCTCCGTTATCAATTTCGGCTGCAACTAGATCCCCGAGTGTACCAGTATACCTGAAAGATAGTCTAGGGATTGCGGTAAAGATGCGAGAGAGCATTTACTTGAAATTGCTATTTTCTTTTGGGCTTAGGGGAGTGAGGTGGTTGGCAAGCTACATAGCTTACACTCGAATAGGAACGCACTCACACACAACATATGCCCCTTGACTATTTTTTTTCCAATGTCTTTTTGTTCCTCGAGCTCTACAAGGCGTCGTAATTCTCGGCAGACGATGGATACACACCATGACACAAAAAAGGAGGGATGATACACAAGCGAGGAGGAACAGAACATAGAAGAAGAGTAGTGGCGATACTCACATAATCTTGTGGCGAAGAAAAGACAGCGATTCTCATGTGTGAGCATCCACATATCAATTGCGATGTGAAGCTGTGAAATGTAATCCAGGCATTCTTTGCGCACCCCCTACCTCTGAAAGTGGTCAGACCGCTGTTCAATATATCTTATTTTTGGTTTTAGTGAAAGGAGAACAGGTAACGAGAAAAGAAAAAATAGATAATCGACAACAGGGAGCAGGGCGTAAGGTGCGCCGTTCAGCACGGGCGTCCAGGCAGACAGATAGGCAGCACAGAAAAAAAGGAATGAGGAAAGCGCAAGCACGCACAGGGAGAGGAAAGGCCTTGCCTTCGGGGGCGTGGATGTGACATTTGGGGAGTGGAAAGGTGTCCAAGTCCATATCACGCACAGACCCGTTCAGCCTTGGTCTGCTCGGCGTGAATGTTTTTCTGTGCTCGCTTAATTTCCAACGATCCGCTTTAGATTCATCTCATTTCGTCTCATTCTCTTCGTGTCATTCTGTTCCGGTTGTTTCCTTGAAGTAAACCCGTTCGTTATTTTGATGTCTTTTTTTTTTTTTTTTTCTGCTGGTACATCCAACCACCCACTTTTCATTAATTCTCCATCGCACTAAACTCCATCCTGCAATAGGTGCAGAAACAGAGCCTGTGCCTGTGGTCAGTCTTCTCTTCCGCGCTCGAGCAGTCTGTCGCTCGTTGCTTTGCTTTTGTTGTTGTTGTTGTTGTTGTTGTTGTTGTTGTT